>CACSLK010004199.1:3736864-3750574 GCA_902706635.1 Striga hermonthica
GATAGTGCATGAGACCACATGTGCCTACACACCTCAACAAAATGGCATTGTTGAGATAAAACACAGACACTTATTGGAAGTTGCAAGGGCTTTTATGTTTCAAGCAAATCTGCCATTGAAGTTCTGGCCCTTCTCAGTGCTTACTGCTGCCTATGTGATCAATAGGACACCCAACTCAGTGCTACATTGGGAAACACCATATGAGAGGCTAACAAAGAGACTGCCTGAGTACAAAGGTATAAAGCCATTTGGGTGTCTAGCTTATGCAGCAAAGGACATACCTCACAGAACAAAATTTGGTGCCAGAGGCATTAGATGTGTCTTCTTGGGTTTTGCCTCAAGGAAAAGAGGATATCAGTTATATGACTTAGATCCTAATGAGCTTCTTATATCAAGGGATGTCACATTTGTTGAGAAATGTTATCCTTATCAGAAAGACACAACTGCAACTAAACAAGTCATACCAGCACCCATAACAGATGATGATCACAATATCTCAAATGACAACAGCAATGACCAGACTGAACAAGAAGAGATTATACAACATGATCCAGAAATAAGAAGAGGTGTAAGGAACAGAAAGGCACCGTTATGGCACCAGGATTACATCTGTCAGGTTTCAGCCTTCATGAGCAATATCTCACTTGAAAAGGAACCTTCACACTACTCTCAAGCCTGTAAGCACCCAGCATGGGTTGATGCAATGCAAAAAGAGCTTGATGCTCTTGATCTCAACCAAACCTGGGAACTTACCACATTGCCAGAGGGAAAGAAGGCTATAGGATCTAAGTGGGTTTTCAAGATCAAAAGGAAGCCAGATGGTTCAGTAGAGAGATACAAAGCCCAGCCTGTGGCTAAGGGTTACAACCAAGTGGAAGGAGTTGACTACTTTGATATCTTCTCACCAGTAGCCAAGCTTGTAACTGTAAGGCTGTTCATTGCACTCAGTGTTCATCATGGTTGGAAGCTGTATCAAGTAGATGTGAACAATGCTTTTCTACATGGTCATTTATCTGAAGAGGTGTATATGCAACCCCCTCAGGGGTATACCAAGGCTGGTCAAGGGCAAGTGTGCAAGCTGCATAAGAGTCTATATGGATTGAAACAAACATCTAGAGAATGGAACTTAGAGCTTTGTGATAAGCTGGGAGCTTTTGGATTATTACAATCAACTTATGACCATTGTTTGTTCACTTTGAGAAGGGGTACAGACTTTCTAGGTGTTCTAGTATATGTGGATGATGTTCTTCTTACAGGATCTAATGCTGAGTTAATAGAGGAGTTCAAGGTATATCTTGATACAATCTTCACTATCAAGGACCTTGGAGTGGCAAAGTATTTTTTAGGGGTGAAAATTGTACAACAACAGTATGGAGTTTTTTTGGGTCAGAGAAAGTATATTTTGGATCTGTTGGGTGTTTAATATATATATTTGATGGGCAAAGGATAACCGAGTTACCCGACTCGGGTCGATCTCGAGGGAAGGCTATTCGGAGCTTTACTCACTATTCAATCGCTCAAATCACAAAAATAGAAAATAAAGTCCTAAACATTCTAAACAATTGGATTGGAGGATGATTATCACTAAACGAGCACTAGGAGGCGAGCAACTAACTAAGAGCAAGTTCAAGTCACGAGTAGGAAACAAAGCTAGACTACCGAAATCTCATGCCATTAACACTACTAGATGATCATCAACGACAAGCAAAATAAACGAGCTATGAGCATCACATCAAACAATCAAGTCTCGATTTTCCCTCCATCATCAACCAAATTCACATTTACCCTAATAGACATTATAAGTAAAAACGAGACAATAATCGAAGTAAAGAGCTTTAAAACTAAATACCCATTCTTCTATTGCGTAGGCGATGAAAAACGGAGTCAAAAGCTCGGAACTTGAAAGAAACGAAAGTCGCCGGAAAACCTCCCGGAAAATGACATGATTTCCTTAGTCTAAAGAGAAAACATAAACATAAGCTAAGTTCTCCAAAAGGAAAAATGAAAATAATGAGCTAGATCCCCCAAAATACAAAGGCCAAAAAGTATTTATACTCACACAAACACATAGTGAAAAACGCAGATTAAAATTGCGCACTCTCGACCACGCCGGCACATTCGCGAGCTCGCGGGCGTGCAAAGGCATTGACACATGGGCGAGCGCACACTCTCGACGTCGCGCATAGATTGGCGGGCGCGGATGGCAGGACATCGACGCTCTCGATGTCGCGGGTGGGTGCGCGTGCTCGCGAGCGAATGACGTGCTGGGGGTTGGTGCGCTCTCGATAGCGCGAATCTCGCGGCGGGCGCGCGGAGTGGCCTGTGATCACTCTCGACCGCGCGGGCTGCTTCACGAGCGCGCGAGCGCGCGATGGCTGGGCGCTGGACCCTCGCCCGCGGAGTTCTGCACGAGCGCGCGACATGTGCTGGACAATCATCGAAATATGGACTCGACTACGGCTTCAACTTCTAGGTTTGCACATACTCGCATGAAATGGTTTGAAACTACTCGGAAACTCGACTCTTACGGGAAATGCTCGTCGCTCGGAACGTGACTCGGCTCTCTCGGAGCATGACTCGACTCTCCATCTCTATCCCGGAATAAACCTGAAATTCATAGCAAAAGTACGGGAAAGTACGCCAAAATATGAAACAAACAACAAAACATAAAAACACACGATAAACGCCAAAATGGACCGGTCGACACTAAAATAAGCCTAGAATCAACTCGAAAGCACACACAATCACATAGAAATAAACACAAAAACACAATAAACATTGGGTGACATGGGAATGTTGAACTGCAAGACAGCCTCTACACCTTTACCACATGGTACCAATCTGAGGGAGCAAGATGGTGCTTTGCTAGATCAACCTGACCAATTTATGAGACTTATAGGGAGACTCCTATATCTAAATATGACAAGGCCAGATGTTTCCTATGTGGTACAACAACTCAGTCAGTTTGTGGGATCACCTTGCACAAAGCATTGGGATGCAGCCATACATGTTTTGAAGTACTTAAAGGGGACTGTTGATCTGGGACTGAGCTTTATTAAAGGTGATATTTCTAAGCTTGCAGCCTTTTGTGATGCTGATTGGGCTGCCTGTAAAGATACAAGAAGATCCATTACAGGCTATTGCATTTCTTTGGGAGGGTGTTTGATCTCTTGGAAGAGCAAAAAACAAATCACTGTTTCAAAGTCTTCAGCAGAAGCCGAGTATAGAGCTATGAGCTCTACTGTCTCAGAACTCATGTGGATTTCTTATATTGCTCAGGACCTTGGTGTAAGTTTGGACTTTCCTATTCCTTTGTTATGTGATAATAAAGCAGCTATCCACATCAGTGCCAATCCAGTCTTCCATGAACGTACTAAACATTTGGATATTGATTGCCATCTTGTGAGGGAGAAAACCAAAGCAGGCTTTGTTCATCCTATGCATGTTGGCACAATAGGGCAATCTGCAGATATTTTCACTAAATTCCTTGGGGTCTCAAGATTTCGACTTCTTGTTGGCAAGCTGGGCATGATCAACTCTCCCTGCCCACCTTGAGGAGGGGGTGTTGGAATATGAGCTTGAGAGCTAAGGGAGCATGTGCAGTGAAGACTTAGTTGCAGCATGTTTCTTTTCTATTCCTTTTATATCGATTTGTATTAGCAAAAAACGTTTGAGCGCTTTTCTTTATTCCTTTTCTTTTTTTCTGTCTTACTTAGTTTGTACGACGTCGCTTAGGTTAATTAGAAGCGACGCCGTTTTAATCTTCGTGTTGCATGACTCATATGTATAAATATGAGACTGTACGTACATTTTGAGCTAAGAAATAAAGATACAGAAAATGGAGATTTTTCCTCCGCAAAATATCTGAAATTTTCACAGATTTTCGTCGGCTCGTGCGGAAATGGGTTTTGTCGTTGGTCGGGATCTGGAGGAGGAAGCAAGCCGAATTGCATATACTATGCGAATAACGAGGGCCGGTTCGTGTATGTGTATGATTTGGGTGATAGGAGCACAACTCCGGTATTGCTTTGTCCCGAGGCAAAGCGTCGTGGATCGACTAACTATTGGATCGACCTCCCGGACAGTCCCTGATGTGATATATAGTAGCAACTAGGCATGTTTTTTTCTTTTCTTAAAGTTGGTGGGAATTGGCCGGAAGATGAATCTTAGGTCGACAATTGTAAGCTCAAGAAAGATATTTGGACCATTTTATTTTTGAGTCAACAAGTGACAAACTAAACTATAGGAGAGAAGGGTATTGATTGAGAGTTGAGTTTCACAAAAGTATTGTACAAAGTCTAAGAATGAATAAAAACAAGTCCTTTCTTGTTCGAACCACCAAAAAATTGACCAGGACTAGACTTCCGAACCACCAAAAATTATTGAGGACGACTACAACTCAACCATTAATTAATAGGAGTATGAAAGTGCTATTATATGCATTTATTTATTTATATATAGCATATATGGATGGATACGAGGGAATGAATATTAATGTGACCATATATAAAAACATATCAAATTATATATATTTAATGTAGAGGAACATACATATATTTTGTTTCCATCTTGCTTATTTTCCTTTCATATTATTATACTAGAAAACAATAATAATTATATAATTCGATCCCCATATCAAGAATCTTTGTGGTACTCAGATTTATATATATATACGAGGACTATAATTATATTCTTAAGAGTAATTTTTGCTCACGCGCTACGGAGAGAAAAACTCAAGTTCCTCCTCTGTTCTTTGTGAATTCACGAGTCGAACAAATCGATTCAAGTTTACTACTATAAGGTATTCTTAAATTTACCCAAGTTTGTGTGTTGTACAAAGGTTTATCCTTAATTTTGTTCTCTGTTTTAAGGTTAGTTATAATGCACATAAATACCAGTTAATTAAGCTTCTTCTTGATTTTGTTTGTGACAGACAACCAACTGGTAAATACCAGTTATTATTGGAGAAAAAACAAATAACAATCAAATAATATATTTTTCTCCTATTTTCATTCTAGTGTTTAAGATCATAACACATTTACATATAAATTTAACTAGTTTATTAAAAATATACAAAAGTCCAAAGTCTAATACAAATTTTTATGCTTTTGTTCTCTGTTTTTATGGTATTGCAAGATTCAAATTTTTATGCTATTTATATATTATTGTTTCTACACCATCTTAGACAATCTAAATAATTTCCAACAATTGGGAATACAGGTGTAGATTAATATTAGCAAGCATGGGGAATTGGGCTGATCTCCCTCCCGAGCTCCTTGACCTTATCCTCTCCAACCTATTTGCCGGAGACCGCCACAGTTTCAGCCTCGTCTGTCGGCCTTGGAACAGAGTCGCCGCATCCTCACCCCACCGGTATTCGCCCTGCCTCATTGACTACCACCCGGGCACGCGCACGTGGCGGTTTCACCACCCGCACGGCGGCTTCTTCTTCCACGAGACCTTCCCGGAGCTCCCCAAGGATGCCGAGATACGCTGCTCCCGGCACGGCTGGCTGCTCATCTCCCGGCCCGACACCACCCTCTTCTTCTTCGACCCCTCCAACCGCCGGTCAGTCGAGCTCCCGTTCACAACCCCTCCCAGCCTCCACTCCATCTCCTTTTTCCATCCGCCAACCTCCGAGGACTGCACGGTGTTGGGGATCCACAACATAAGGTGTGATCAGTTGGTAGAGATTCACGTGCTAAGGCGCGGAAAGAACGGGTGGTCGGGCGTCGAGCAAAAAACGGCGTCAAGTTTCTCATTGTCGCGTGGGGCCCCGATTCTCCACAGAGGGCTCGTCTACTTCTTGGATTTGAAAGGAAATATCGCGAGGTTCGACATGTCCGAACGGCGTCTCGACGTGAGTTACAAGTGCTTCCGATGGAGGCGTGTCCGAAAAGGTTATATAAGAGAGCACTACTTGTTCAAGGTGAAGGGGCTCGATGAGCTTTTCGGGGCGTTTGCCTTCGGAGATGAGCGCAAGGTGAGGGTCTATAGGCTCTTGGAGGATTCGATGAAGTGGGATTTGGTTAAGGATTTTGGGAACAAAGTGTTGTACCTAAGCTCCTTCTCGTCATTTGGGTACACGGCTTGTACGGAAGCCACGGCTAACACGATCCGGTTGCCCAAATTTTATGGTGGGAATGCCATTTTCTACTCTTTGAGGGACGGGAAGTTTCACTCGGATGATGGAAGATATTCGTGCGAAGATGCACTTTGCCTTACGAGATTGGATTTTGCCACGTGGGTGATACCGATCATCCCGACAAATGACCTAATTACGACGAAGTGGATATGAATTTTTATTCATTGTTTTTGTTTTAGTTTTCTAATAATTCTTAGAAAATATATTATTGTTTTTGTTTTTGTTTTCTAACTAGTGTGTATCCCGTGCGATGCACGATGGGCTTGTTTCTTAAAATATTTTGTAAAACTTTATTTTAATAATATGTTAGCTTGATACCGTTTATTATTGATATAAACAAAATAATATTTTTACTTATTTTTGTTCACCATAATACTCCACTATTATTTTTTTAAAAAAAATTATTGTCATTATTATTATTATTATTATTATTATTTATAACGCTTATAGAAGTATAATTCTTTAGATATATATATACATATATATATATATATATAGATTAATATTATTTAGTTATGTAAATTATTGACGGACGTTTCCGGTCAACAGTTAATTAATACTCGAGTGAGATTGTTCAAAGAAAATAAGACGAAAAGAAGTGGATTCCTTATTAATTTATGGGTCAGCTCGTCTATACGCTTATGGTCGGCACTTTGCTGAAATTACAAAGGAGTATTCTTCTTTAGAGAGAGAAATATATGGTTGTTGCAGAATTTAAAACGAGTTCAGCCGCCCTCCTAAAGTGACATAAATGAGCTATTTATACTACTGTAAGCAAGGCAATGTTGAGACACTGTTCACACCATCCTGAGGTACAGTGAAAAGGAATGACAGGTTGTGTCAGTCATTTAATGGAATCAGGGGTTTGGCCATGATGATCCCTGCAGCATTAAATGCCAGCATGGGATGCATTAAATGTTGTCAGGTCTAGACATATGCTTTTACTCCTTTGGGGTAACCTACTCATATGGAACGTCCCATCGGCACATCTTCATCCCACGTTTTTCCACCAACTCATTGACCGACCTTCATCAACAACATTTTTCTACTCGACCTCGGGGTCACTTGCTGACCTACAATTGCGACTGCTCGGTCCTCTTTGTGGGATTCATGGGTGGTCGACGTCGCCCCTACTCGGCATCTTCATTCGAGGTTCCAAGATGCGTACTCGTCCATGTAGCCGCCCTTAAACCCTATTATTATCATTATACCTTCTCTTTTTAGCGATCCAATCCAGGCCCGAGTTGACTTGGATCTTTGGTCAGTCTACCCTCGCCTTCTAACTTTGCAAGTAGTTAGGGTTCAACCCAGGTATCCGGATGTCAACATAAATAATTTAAAAATATTTAAACAAATTCAAAATAAATATTGTTTATATATATGCATTCTATTCATTTTTAGAATTTGTTTTATTTCATAATAATATTTATTTAGTTATTATTATTAACTTATCTATAGATATATTTTTGTAAATCATGATATGTAATCATAAAGGTTTTAGTTAAAAAGTATCTATTTTATTGTTAAATCTATTGTGCTCAAGATAAAAAATGTGAAGGATTAACACATTTTTTTATTGTAATTACTTATACCAAATATATTATTATTTACTATTTAAAATGATACCATCACTCATAATTAGACTCTTTCCTAAAGGTGTATTTAATTAATTCTTCTATATGCAATATCGATATTCGTCAAATATTAATAATTTACTATATGAATATCTCGAAAAACATACAAATATTGTTACTAAATTTTAACTAAATTAATAATTTAGTTAAATAACATATGCATTATATACATATAGCAAGATGGATACCAGGGATATGTAACCATATACAAAACAAGTCAAATTATATAATGTGACCATATATAAAACATATGTTAACTACAACAAATTATATGCAGATCAAATTATATTTTATTTCCATGTTGCCCATCTTCCTTTTTTTATTCTTGTACCAAACAAAAATAAATAAATAAATAAATAAATAAATAAATAAATATAACTACCCATCAAGAATCCTTGTGGAACTCAGATTTATACATAAATCAAAACCTTCATGCTTTTATACTCAAGATTTATATTTAGCCAAACCACCACTCTTAAGAGTAAATTTGCTCACGCTACGCTATGGAGAACTCGATGTCGGAGACGAAGAGAAAAACTCAAGTTCCTCTGCTCGTGACCTCGCACACTAGAGCCCACGACAAACATTCTTTCTACAGCCTCTCAGGCAACTGGTCCCGCACGGTCTCCATCGCCAATTTCTCCGGCAAGCGCGTGCTCGGCTCCAACCACGGCTGGCTGGCCATGGCCGACCCCCTCACCGATGAGTGCTTCCTCTGGAACCCGCAGCTCGCCAATAAAATTCTTCTCCCCCAACTCCGCAAGTCGTCTCGCTACAAAATATGTGTCCTCTCGAAACCCCCGACCGAGCAGGGCTGCTTGGCAGCTTTTATCTGCCCATACGGCTTCAAACTGTCCGTGTGTGTGGTCGGGGCCCACGAGTTTTCCAAGCTAACCCTATTGAAACTCCCGAGTCCCTTCTTAATGACGGCCATCGGTGCTCTCCACGGTCAAATTTACGGCGTGTTCTTTTCCAGGCGCGGCGACTACCAGCTTATGACCGTTGGCCTTGTCGACGGGCCAACCATCATGATCGTGCCGTTAATGTCGGCCGACGGGTCGGGCCTCTGGATACTGCCCCTATCGGAACTGAGATGGGTCATGGGCGTGCGCCCGAGCTACCTGATCGAGTCGCCAGCTGGCGGGGGCGAGCTCCTTCTTGTGATAAAGGTGTTCTTATTCCGCTACTATGCGGAGGATGATGGCATTGTGTTCCGTGTTTTCCGAGTAAATGTGGAGCGGAGGGAGTGCGTGGAACTGGACCGAATAGATGGGATGACGATTTTCATCGGCTCGTGCGGAAATGGGGTTTTGTCAACGGTCCGGCTCTGGGGGAGGAACCAAGTCGAATTGCATATACTATGCGAATAAAGAGGGCCAGGGCCGGATTTGGCCAGGGCCGGATTTGGGTGATAGGAGCACAACTCCGCTCCTGCTTTGTCCCGATGCAAAGCGACGTGGATCGACTAACTATTGGATCGACCTCCCGGACAGTCCCTGATTCTCTGAGGATCAATATATGAATGAAGAATATTTTTTTGATGAATATGTTATTTTTCTTGTAGCAACTTGGCATGTTTTTTTCCTTAAAGTTAGTGGGAATTGACCGGAAGATCTACCTGTCAAGACTATGTCACCAATTTTTGAAGCATAGCATCAAACTGGATTGAGAAAAATCACAAAATTGGAAGGACATGATAGAATAATGAGATCTTGCTGACCAAGCATGTGTTTGAACATTTTATGATACAAACAATATGATGGATTAAGAGTCTGGTTTGTGAAGAAAGCAAAGGTTTGAAGTCATTTTTCATAACCAAAATCACACAAAATACAGCAATTATGTTGAAACACGAAACAGTTATTGATCTAAATTGGCTACGCTTAAGTTTCTCAGATCTCATCATGTTTTCCCAAAAGGAATTTAGTCAAGTAATGATCAACATTCAACACAAAAACCAGAGTTAATCTTCATGCTAACTGAAACGATCAAGAAAGATATACCATCCATTTTTGAGTCAACAAGTGACAAACTATCCGAGAGAATTGTATTGGTCGAGAGTTTCACAAAAGTATTCTACAGAGTTAATTACTCATCCTTCTCAGCCTATTCACATTAATGCACAAGATTATACTAAGGTGAATAATGAATAGTTGCGTCTTTATTGACAAGTCTCAAGAATTCTTTATGCTCCCTGCTCACAAACTGCAGAATACATTCAAATGAAATCGAAATCAGGGAATAGATACGAAATACCACAATATAAGTAAGAGTGCATAACAAGAATTCAGTGGAATATCCAATAAGATAGGCAACTGAACACAGTGAAGATCCCACTACACGGATAAACAGAGTTACTCAAGATAATTACCCCCTTAGAAGTCAGAACCCAATCAACTTCTGAATGCGTATACCTGCTCTTTCAGTGTGTCCTGGAAGGTTGATGGCAGCATGTTCGGAAAGAACTTCAGGAACACAGGCCACATAAATTCCAAGAATGGAACTATGATAAAAAATGTCAGCAGTAGTTCTTGTTAGCTGTTGCGTCTCCCTCCTGGAGAGACTTCCTTCCAGCAAGTTTCAGCAGTAATCTCGAATCAGTAATTCAGTAATGTAGATGCCAAATTATTTTTCCAGTGGTCAAGTTTCTTGTCCCAGTTTCAGATTAACCAAACATAAAGGACAGCCATTTTAATTGGTTGGGCAAAGAAGTGGAGGAATGGTGCAAAACTCAGGCGTAACCAACTCCAAAGTTTCTCGCCACATCTTGGGACTGCGGAAAATAAACATGAAATTCAATCAGAAGTAGGTGATAACTAGCATTAAACATTTTTCATAACCAAGCACATCAATATATACAGTACATGGATAACCATGTATGTTATAAATTCTTTGACGATGCAATAACAGAATGGCAAGGGAGATGATATATTGGATAATATGCATGACATTGTAATTTCAATTTTGAGAAGCATAAGTCAAGTTCGATGAATGCTTACCTCATCATAGAGATACAGCAAAGGGTAGTTAAATAACTTAGTGTCCTCAGCCATGAATTTTGGTCCATCCTGTGAGGAATTGCTCTTTTCATGACAAATTATTAATAGAAACTAATGCAGCTCAAATTTCAATGTCTAAGGTTATCCGAACCTGTGGATAAGTAGTTACAGAGTTTGAGGAATTTGCAATTACTGCTAGCCCTTTCTGCCACATAAAGATGAACATAAAAAGAGATATTTTATTCATGGAGACACTTGTTTAAACAAACTAATACATAGGTACAGATTTTATTAACAAGAAATACAAATAACACAAAATGAAATTGATGATAACTCACCTTTATGTAGAAGTTTGAAAGCTTTACAATATCTTTCTTCAAATGCTTCACGAATGGGCAATGACTGCAAATGAACATGACCTGCACATTCCGCATATACAACTTTAAATAAAAAAAATTGCGTAAGTAACATAAATATAGGTGCAAACAGAACAGAAGCATCCTATGATTCTATAGTTCAGGAAACTCAACAACTAATCTAACCAACGGGCCACTTATTTCCTCCAAAATTCCAACATTATTGATCCTCTAAGAGTAGATCACTTGTAAATTTGTAATTGTATTAAAAGAAATATTCATTCGGTTTCAAATGAAAAACCGTAAGACATTAGAATGATCTTTAAGTGGTGCTATTTTTTCAATCCTTAGACTCTCAATAAGATGCTATCCTGGCATATCAAACCGAATAGCAAATTTAAGCTACTGCATTACTATATTCCCGAAATTAAATCTCTCGACTAATCATTTTGCTTGTATAGTTTTGTGATTGACAGTACTAGCATCATTCAAATTTCAAACAATCTGTAATGGGGGTTCTTCAGCTACTTAACCACATACATTATAGGTGATTAACATAAAACAACAAGAATATGGAAAAAGTTCATGGTCACTCTCAATTTCGCAACTCAAAATGAAATCACCAAACATCAGAAAAAAAAAATTTCAAATTCTACAACAACATCAAAATTTTGAAAAAAAAAAAGCCCTAAAATTCGAATTCGACAACACTAACCTTATTTGTTGGCTTCGAGGTAGAAGAAGATGTTTTGCTGGATGGGGATTTAGATTTTGAGCCCGCCATTTGGTGCTTGACGAGCCGAACAAGGGGTTTGATGGAGACGGCGGGCCGAGCTTCACAACAGGTGGCGGGATGTAAATTTCGATCACAATTTCAGGGAAGTGGTCAGCGATGGAGATGGTGTGTTCCCGGAGAGAGAAGCCGGTGGTGGGACGATTTTTTTTTTCTTCAGTATGGGGGGTGATCATTTCTGTCTTTTTGCCACTTTTTTATGATTTACAAATTAAATGGTAAATGATAAGAGTTGTATATATTTTGGTAATCGACAGGAAAGAGAGTTTTTGTGTGAAGAGAATGGAAAAAAAATAAGTTAAGCACACAACAAATATTAAGGATTTAGTTCTAAAAAGCTAATGATTTTTCCTATTTTGTTAGGCTCGTATTTATTACTATTACAGAGCCCGTGCAATGCACGAGATACACAATTTTAAAGTCATTTATCTAGCCTTACAATTATATAAATGAAAAAAAAAATGTACGGGATACATATAGTACGTGAGTTGTGCGAGACACGGGATATATTTATTTGGGAAATATTATATTATAAGATACAATATTCAATAAAAGTTTTACAATACGCAAGAAAATTGTACAATAAAACAGTATTCGACAAAGAAACAGTTATATATTATTAAAGACCTCCTTGTACACAACATTATTAAAGACCTCTTGTTTGATTAAGCCAAAACTTTGATTCATTGTTGTAGATAACCCACTGGTCTGTTTTTTGTTTTTTCGCAGGTTGAAAGTGATGAACAAGTTGATTATGTATTGGGAGATTTTTAATTTATAATTGGTTTATTGAATTATATGTAGAGATAATGTCAAGTAAAATCAAATCAATATATGTAGTAACAAATCAGATAAGATATTTTATCGCATTATAATTTGAAATATATTGCATTTAAAAAAAATATTCAAACAACTAAAACGTGTGAAATATGTTTTCATTGGGAAGAAAATAACTATGTTCACTGATCTTATCATCATGTATAAATAATTATAATTTATAATTGCATTTAAAAAAGATTTCACACCAAAAAAACGCGTGAAATATGTTTTTATTTGGGAAGGAGACGCGTGAAATATGTTTTAACATCAGATCACATATTTATCTCTTTATAATTTATAATAATTTATAATTTAGATTAAAAAAGATTCCAAACACAAAAAACGCGTGACTTTTCAATGCTTGATAAAATTATAATTAAGTTTGACTCCGATCTTATGAGATTGTTCTTTACTAAACTGATATTATGAGATAAGACAAAATAATACGTAATAAAAATACTTGATAAACAAATTGTAAAAAGATAACAATAAATTTCCATACAGTTAGTAAAAAGATAAGAAGGAATTTTGAATACACACAAATCCTTAAAAAGATTGAATCTGCGGTTACAATTTTTTTTATTTTTTTTTTACTTCATCGATTTTATGGGATTTTCTTATGTAAAGATAAGAAGGATTGTTTTTGACTAAACTGAGTTTATGTTTCGAGATAAGACAAAAAAAAATAATAAATTAAAACTTGATAAAATGATAAATGCAGTAATTAAGTTTGACTCCGATTTTATAGGATTGTTTTTTACTAAACCGATTTTATGAGATGAGAAAAAAAAAATATGTAATTAAAATACTTGATAAATTAGAAATTCATTAATTAAGATTGACTTTTTTACCTACAATATTTAGTAAATAAGATAGCTTTTAATATAAGTATAAAATATTATTATTATTATTATTATTATTATTATTATTATTATTATTATTATTATTATTATTATTATTATTA
>CACSLK010004199.1:3788699-3802196 GCA_902706635.1 Striga hermonthica
GGTTTGAATTGACAGACAAAAAAATAAATAAAAATCAAGAAGGGACTGAATTGAAAAAAAAATAATAATAAAAAAAAAATGATACAAAATAAACAAAAATCAGTCTTGCAATAAGATCTAACTTATAATAATACTAAGAACACAAATTGAAATAACTTGTTTCTTTGAAAAGAAAAAAATATACAAAATTAAAGTTAAGGAAAAAGAAAAAGTCTGAAAGAGAGAAATCTAATTGAGATATACGGTAGAAGAAAGAAGACAGGAAAAAAACAAAGTAACAAAGACTTTTTCAACTATAGATCCAACGATCCAAATTTGTTCATCGCGATCCTTCACAAGTCATATCCTAGGCGGCTAGGATTCTTTATCTGCAACCTACGCTATTATTATTATTACTAGTACAACACCCGTGTAATACACGGGTGCTTGCTAATTTTTTTCTTAAAATCTAAAATTAATGAGAAAAAGTAGTTTGAAAATTTAAATACCTTTTATAAGAATATATATATTATTATATATTTATTATGACACTTTTTATTTGTGCAATTTACTTGTGTTATATTATACTAATTTTTTTTAACTTACAATATATAGCTACATTACATATAAATATATCAATTGAAAAGTAATTTTATTTTTCTAATGAATTTCAATAAATATTATTATTTTTTGTTATTATAAAGATAAATATAATTTATTTATTTCATATATATACAATATGGATGTCAAATCGAAGATCATCAAAAGATGATTAATTTGATATATTATATATGTAAAATCGATAAGAAATACAAAAGTTATCAACTTTTAAAATACATTTATAATTCAATAGCTTATTGAAGGAAACAAATCAAAATTCAGGGATATATTAGTCACTAAGTGCCTCACTATTTAAAATTACAAAGAATTAAAGGGTTATATTAGTAAAAGTTATATTAAAATACCTAAATTAGCTAAATAATATTTATGGAATACCCGAACCTAGATTATTAATTATTAATTATTAATATATCAATATTATTTATCCAAACCTAATTACGAAGCATGATTCTTCGCCAAATAGGATTTCGAAGCACCAGAAGCAGCCACGTAGGCTCAGCGTATTCTGGAATTATATATAAGGAGGATTATTATTATTATTATTATTATTATTATATATATATATTCTCTACTACTATTTTTTTTTTAATAAACATATTGTTCAACTATTTATTTAATTATTCATATTCATTTACTTGTTACAAATTATTTTATTTTACCCTTTTATTTTATTTTTTTTGTATTTTCTAATATTATTTCGGGACATGAGAATTATTATTTAAAGACATGAGTCGGCGTAGGGCTGCAAACGAACCGAGTCAAATCGAATTGGCCTTTATCGAGCAGGATTGAATCTTTTTTTTTAGTTGCTCGAGCTCAAGAGATTTATGAGGCTCGAGCTCAACTCGATAAGAAAATCAAATAGCTCGAGCTCGACTCGAAATCAAATGCCCGAGCTCGACTCGAGTTCCGGCTCGAAATATTTAAGTTAAATTACCATTAAACACTTGTGTTATAATATTTAAATATATATAAAGTATTTCAATAATTTAATATAAATATTGAGCCGCTCAACAATGCAAATTATAGGCTCGAGCCCAACTCGAATTCAGTCAAACTCGAGCTCGAGTCGAGTTTTGACTCGAGCGCTCGCGAGCGGGTCGACTCGTTTGCAGTCCTAGTCGGGCGGACGAGTGAACTGGGGAGGGCTACATCTGGTCAGGTATGAGGACATGCCTTTGAGCCGTCCAATTCACATTCTTCTTATATATTAATTTAAAATGTGTTGAGTCTAAGTTGCAAGATCGCACGCTTTTGAGTCAAAATATCATGCTTTGTTTTTTAAGTTAGAATACAAAATTGGCTTGGAATCAACTATAAATATTTATTTCATCTTACATATTAAATCTCTCTTTCATTACCATAAATTTATTGTCTTCCATACTTAAATATCTCTTTCATTACTTTTTTTTTTATTTAATTCATATAATAATTGTTATGAATATATTTTTAAATCTTCTTATATTTATATTTGTAATTTTGTGTATATCATATCTCAAAATAATCATATTTTGGCGAACTTTGATTTAACATTCACATTGCATATATTCCTTATATATAATTTTACAATAAAAAAATAAAATATATTAATTTTTTTGTTATACAAATATTGATATATTTAATTAGTGGTATATTACACATATATCGTACTAGTATTTTTTTTATTCGTGAGATAAAACTAATCTAGATAATTTATTTTTTAAAACTAATTATTTGATTATACAATTCATACCGTTTGGGCAAAAGACATAGCACAGAGGCAAATGACTTTCCAACTCATAAGATCCAACGGTCCATAAAAAAAAAAATAAAAAAAAAAGCCAATAATATCCAACCAATAATATCGAAGGCTTAGGCTTCGGTCTCACTCCTTTTTTACCAAAAAAAATAAAATAAAATAAAATAAATGAACTCTTTACAAAATCTTCCTCATTCGAATTAGATCTGATTTTGAATTAACGGGGGAATGATAATACCAGTTTTATATATTTTTCCAAAAGATTCAAATATTTCAACATGCTTCCATCATTTTTTTTTTATTTTTTTATTTTTTTGTCATTTAAGATATACTTGGGCATGTAATTATGAATGCAGTGATATTTTTCTCAAAAGCATGAAATGACTTTAATTCCTTTCTTCTATCTAATTTAAGATTATATTTTTGTCACCTAATTGTGTCCATGTACAAGTCATGGATTCGAACTGCAGGTTCAAGTGACCCGGTTCCCTTGAACCGAATTGGCCTATTCGAAACTATGAATAATTTATTAAATAAAATATAGATAATTGGAATTGAACCGTAGAATTTTCGATTTATTATTTGCACCAAAACTGTGGTGAATGGGCCTAACCCGGGGATTCACGGGTCGGGTAGGGTCATTGGTACGGCTTTGACAAAAGGGTAGGGTTATGAAACAACTTTATTGCATCTAGTTAGTATGTGACTAATTAAAATTAAAAAGCATACTTCTATTATTAAAAAGTTACTATAAAATATGATAATATTAAATTCAGTATATACACTTCTCTTTGTTTTAAAGAAAATTAATTAATGTCACTGTAAAACATATCAAATCAAACATATCTAAAATGTCAAAAGACTAATCTTATGGTGCGAGATGTGATTTTGAGAATAAATAATATGAATTTCTTATGGTGCGAGATGTGATTTTGAGAGAGAAAAAATAACAAATATATGCATAATTACCAAAATTGGAAATAACTATTTATGTGAAGTATCAAACATAAATTCAAAGCAATGAATTACGAAGCACATCATTTTAATATGTCAACATCCGAAGCGTACGAACTTGCCACTTAGACTCGACACGTTCTAAATTTATGTATAGAGGATATAAGAGAAATCAAATCTGCCCACTTTCTATATATTATTAACAAAATATATTTAAATATCATCACAGTTTTAAAGTGAACAACATAATTATTATAAATAATAAAAATATGTCATTTTAGATCATCGTTAATATAAATTATAATTCTATTTCTACATAAATGATTAAGATAGATAAAATACAATTTTATATTATCTATTTGTCTCGTTGGTAATCAAATTTGTACATGACAATATATATTGTCTCAGTTTTACCTGAATTTTGAAAATATAACGTTTCAATTTACAAAATTCAGATACTTTAAATTTAATTTAGTATCCAAGAAAAAAAAAATGACACTTATTTTGATATGAATATGATGTAATTTATTACATGTTATGTGCACTATGAGTTGTGTACTAATTCAATAGACGTGTTTTTATGTAATTTTGCACAAATTATCTTTCATATAATATTTGAAATAAATTAATATAGGGAAGAGGGGAGCATTACATATTGATTTCATATGTTAATTTATTATTATTATTTAAAGTATTTTTAATTTATAAGTATCAATGAATATCTCTGACTCGTGCATCGCACGAGATTCGTACTAGTATATATAAAAAGGTTTGATTATTTTTTAAATAGTAACCATTTCCCGCAAAAAAAAAATGTTAGTTTACTAATTTTGGAAGCTACTTACACATTTTATGGTATGTTTTAAAGATACAATTTAGGTAATTGCGGCTATTTAATTAACGTAATAAATCACATATATTTTTTTTTTATTTGATTATCTTTTTTTTTTTATCTCAAGATATTCATATCATATATTTGTGTGTATATATATATCATACATTTGTACCTAAAATATCAAGATCTATCACATTTCTAACAAACATTAGATTTACTTATATATTTCTAAATTAATAACATCAATAAATAATATTAATATACATTAAATATTTATCATTATATAAAAAGAAATATTACTTCTATAAATGTTATAAATATATTGACATTATACGACAATAAATTTTTTAATAAAATAATATTTGAGTATTATGATGAACTAAAATATGTAATTATTATTATTTTTATATTAAAAAATAAATATATACGTTAAACGTTATTTATATTAATATAGACGGATCAACAGGCTAATATATACGTTAAAAATTATTTATATTAATATAGACGGATCAACGGGCTAATACGTTGTTTGAATTAAATTTTGCAAAAATATTTTACATTACGGGATTCTCACTAGTTGTGTAATGATATGTTTAATAATATATAAGTTACATTTTATGTATCCAATACATGCGTTTTATCCAAATCTAAATATTTATATAAATGTTTATATTAATAAAACTAGCTGGTACATGAACAGTAGTTGGCAAATAGACGGAAACGATCATCCCCTCATACTGAAGAAAAAAAAAAATCGTCCCACCACCGGCTTCTCTGGGAACATACCATCTCCATCGCTGACTACTTCCCTGAAATGTGATCGAAATTTACAACCCGCCACCTGGTGTGAAGCTCGGCTCGCCGCCTCCATGAATCTCGGCCGTCGCCTCCGTTAAGCTCGGCCCGCCGTCTCCATCAAACCCCTTGTTCGGCTCGTCAAGCACCAAATGGCGGGCTCAAAATCTAAATCCCCATCCAGCAAACCATCTTCCTCTACTCGAAGCCAACAAATAAGGTTAGTGTTGTAGAATTCGAATTTTAGAGCCTTTTTTGTTTCAAAATTTTGATTGTGTTGTAGAATTTGAATTTTTTTCTGATGTTTGGTGATTTCATTTTCCATATTCTTGTTGTTTTATGTTAATCACCTATTAATCACCTATAATGCATGTGGTTAAGTCGCTGAAATAACTCCCAAAACTATACAAGCAAAATGATTAGTCGAGAGGTTTAATTTCGAGAATATAGTAATGCAGTAGCTTAATTTGCTTTTCTGTTTGAATATTCTAGGATAGCATTTTTAATACAATTACAAATTAACAAGTGATCTACTCTTAGAGGATCAATAATGTTGGAATTTTGGAGGAAATAAGTGGCCCGTTGGTTAGATTAGTTGTTGAGTTTCCTGAAAATGCTTCTCTTCTGTTTGCACTTATTATTTATGGGTAGTTATTGTTTGAGTTGGGTACACACAACACGTGGACACTAACGTAATTACTTTATTAGATTAACAAAGTAATTATACGAACACATAATATGACTAAAATACAATACAAACAAAACACTTTATTTATTTTATTAACACACCCACTCACACTTAATTGTGTTTCTCTCAAACATAAACACACTCACGCACTCACACTTACATTCACTCATTAGACAACAATACTCACTCTAAATATTTTATACTAGTACTAATTAGACACTAACACTCTCACTCTTCTTTTTCTTGTTTTTATTACACATGACACACATTTATTATTTCTTGCACACAAAATGATACAACACACACATATTTATAGGTATAACATGTGGGTTAGGTAAGCTAAGTCGGTGGCTTAGAGAAAAATCTAGATTAATTATTTTAATATTTCTTATATGGCAAGATTAATTAACTTTGTCTCCACTTATCCGGAAGCTTCTCAAAGTTGGTGTTGGATATTTAACACTCCCCCTCAACACCAACTTTTGCTCGTTTGTTGTTCTCGGCCACTTTACGTCAAGAAATGGATCTTCACATAAGTTTGTGCCTCTAAATATTTTTCTCGTGTGCTTTAAGCTCGGTACTCGTACTCTCACTGATCTATGAGCTTGCGGGCTCTTGACACTTGAATGATCTTCTACTCTTATCCAATGCTTGCTGACTTGCCCGTGACTTGTTAGCTCGTCTTCAACTCTATCTTCCTTAGCTGATTCTTTCTCACCACTGTTGGAGATTGGCAGCACTAAGTTATCTATTGTAATTGTACGCTCTTTACAATACTCGACCAGATTTGATAATCCTTCATGTCTTTTGTTTCGTCACTTGAGCTTCCAAAATTATCTATCCATTCATCGTCTGAGTCAAGCTCAGCGACAGTTGCCGTTAAAGCCATTTCGACTTCTTCAACAACTTCTTCTTCTTCAATTACGGCTGACAGTGCTTCAAGATCCCATTCATCTTCACTTTTGTGTGCCTCGTCCGACGTGACTGCATTTCCTTCCGCTGACTTCTTCTTCGACCAACAATTCCTCGCTATGTGGCCTTTTTTTCCACAGTTATAACATTTCCCTTCAAATCTTCTACTTTCTTGAGGTTGACCGCTCAAATTCTCTTTCCTTTGTGCTCCCCCTAAATGAGCACTTCTCTTGTCTTCATCTTTGTCTATGTCGTTTCTTTTCCTCCAATGGAAATTTTTATTGTGTCCACCTCTGATATTCTTTACAAAAAGTAATTCTTCATCATTCTTGGATGAGGCTTGGAACATTTGCTTAGCTAACGCTTCTTGGTCAACTACCAAATTTTCCAACTCTACAAGAGAAGGTTGGGTCGGCCAACCTTGCACAGCAGCAATAAAACTTCTATATTCTTGCCTCAATCCGTGAATGATTATTCTCCTTATCCGTGAATCCGACATACCAACAGAAGAATCTAAATTAGAGATTTCACGACAAAGAAACTTTACCTTAGCAAAATACTGGTTTATCGTCATGTCTCGTTGCGTGATGGATAGTAGCTCGTTTACCAAAAGTTGCAATCTCGCATCGTTCCTCTTTGAGAACAACCCCGCGAATGTGTCCCATGCGTCCTTCGGTGTCTTCGCATCTCTAATATGCTCCAGCATCTCCTCCTCGATCGTGGTCTTGATAGCGAACATGGCCTTACCAGCTTTAACCTTCCATTTCTTCAAAGTTGCAGAATCCTCCGGTGGTGTAGCCTCACTACCACTCACAATCTCCCACAAATCTTGGCCTTGCAAATACGACTCCATGTACGTCGACCACGTGTTGTAATTCTGACTATTATGCTTCTTGATACCTCCGACCACTTGAAGGTCTGCCATCGTGGCTCCACTCGATCAACTCGCCACACACTTTGCAGTACTAAACTGCACACGAACTTTGCAGTACAAAACTGCAAAACTACGACCAAGAAGCTCGGCAAAACAATTCGTACCTCAACCAACACCAGGCCTAACTCGCCTGGCTCTGATACCACTTGTTGAGTTGGGTACACACACAACATGTGGACACTAACGTAATTACTTTATTAGATTAACAAAGTAATTACACGAACACACAATATGGCTAAAATACAATACAAACAAAACACTTTATTTATTTTATTAACACACCCACTCACACTTAATTGTGTTTCTCTCAAACATAAACACACTCACGCACTCACACTTACATTCACTCATTAGACACAGTGTTCTAGAAGCCGCTAGGCGCTTGCTAGGCGCCCGACCAACGCCTAGCGCCTAGAGCGCCTAGTCGGGGCCTAGGCGTGATCTAGGCGGGGCCTAAAAATTATAATAAATATATTATTTTTATTTATTTTTACAATTTCACTGAAATTATAACTTATAATTAATAAATCCACACACCTAAGTCCCAATAATATTATTAATATTATATTATAAAACAAACTCCAAGTCAAAATAAGTACATCACCACAATATAACTTCTTCTCATTGTAATTTTATCAAACACATTATCTACAAGTTATGTTTTACACATTACACAACATAAGACAGTTATAAAAACCAACTAAATACTAAATTTCACTAATCATTAACTAATAAAATTAATACATATAATAATAATAATACAATAAAACACATTAATAACAAAATAAGAAATAAAAAATATATATGCATTTAAAAAAAAAAAACTGTAAAAGTCGCATAGAACCCGCCTTAGCCGCCTAGAATCTGCCTCAGCCGCCTAGTCCCGCCGAAACCGCGTAGCCGCCGTGACCGCCTAGCTCCGCCTAGGCCCGACTAGCCCGCCTGGCCGATTTTTATGGCCGATTTTAGCAAATCGTAGGCGGCGCACCGCCGCCTAGCGCCTAGGCGGCCACCTAGGCCGACTTTTCGAACAATACTCACTCTAAATATTTTATACTAATTAGGCACTAACACTCTCACTCTTCTTTTTCTTGTTTTTATTACACATGGCACACATTTATTATTTCTTGCACACACAAAATGATACAACACACACATATTTATAGGCATAACATGTGGGTTAGGTAAGCTAAGTCGGTGGCTTAAGAAAAAATCTAGATTAATTATTTTAATATTTCTTATATGGCAAGATTAATTAACTTTGTTTCCACTTATCCGGAAGCTTCTCAAAGTTGGTGTTAGATATTTAACAGTTATATTTATTTATTTATAAATCTTGGGTATAAATAGGAAGATGAGCAACATGGAAATACAATATATGTTCCCTTCCTTATAATTTGATCTGCATATATATAATTTATTGTAGTTAACATATGTTTTATATAAGGTCACATTATATAATTTGACGTGTCATATTAATATGTACCTACCGTGGGTAAGTGAGCATTACTGTATATATATATAATGCATATGTTATTTCACTCCTATGGTTGAGTTATAGTCTTCAATTTGGATGGTTCGGAATTCTAGTCCTTGTCTATTTATTAGTCCTTGTCAATTTTTGTGGATCGGACTTTGTTTTTATTCATCACGTTTAAAATTATAGAACACTTAGATTAATTAAATTATTAATTTAGTTAAAATTTGGTAACAATATTTGTATGTTTTTCGAGATATTCATGTAGTTAATTAATAATATTTTGACGAATATCGATATTGCATATAGAAGAAAATAATTAAATACACCTTTAGGAAAGAGTCTAATTATGAGTGATGGTATCGTTTTAAATAGTAAATAATAATATATTTGGTATACGTAATTACAATAAAATAATGTGTTAATTCTTCACATTTTTATTTTGAGCACCATAGATTTAACAAAAAAATAGATACTTTTTAGTTAAAATCTTATGATTACATATCATGATATACAAAAATATATCTATAGATAAGTTAATAATAATAATAATAATAATGATGACATTATGCGATAATAATTTTTTTAAAAAAAATAATAGTGGAGTGTTATGATGAACAAATATAAGTAAAAATATTATTTTGTTTATATCAAAAATAAATATAGATATTAAATATTTTTTATCAATATAAACAATTATCAAGCTAACATATTATTAAAATAAAGTTTTAAAAAATATTTTAAGAAACAAGTTGTTCATCACGAGATACACACTAGTTAGAGAACAAAAACAAAAACAATAATATATTTTCTAAGGATTATTAGAAAACTAAAACAAAAACAATGAATAAAAATTCAAATCCACTTCGGCGTAATTAGGTCATTTGTCGGGATGATCGGCATCACCCACGTGGCAAAATCCAATCTCGTAAGGCAAAGTGCATCTTCGCACGAATATCTTCCGTCGTCCGAATGAAACTTCTCCTCCCTCAAAGAGTAGAAAATGGCATTCCCACCATAAAATTTGGGCAACCGGATCGTGTTAGCCGTGGCTTCCGTACAAGCCGTGTACCCAAATGACGAGAAGGAGCTTAGGTACAACACTTTGTTCCCGAAATCCTTCACCAAATCCCACCTCATCGAGTCCTCCAAGAGCCTATAGACCCTCACCTTGCGCTCATCTCCGAAGGCAAACGCCCCAAAAAGCTCATCGAGCCCCTTCACCTTGAACAAGTAGTGCTCTCTTATATAACCTTTTCGGACACGCCTCCATCGGAAGCACTTGTAACTAACGTTCAGACGTTGTTCGGACATGTCGAACCTCGCGATATTTCCTTTCAAATCCAAGAAGTAGACGAGCCCTCGGTGGAGAATTGGGGCCCCACGCGACAATGAGAAACTTGATGCCGTTTCTTGCTCGATGCCCGACCACCCGTTCTTTCCGCGCCTTAGCACGTGAATCTGTACCACCTTTTCACACCTTATGTTGCGGATCCCCAACACCGTGCAGTCCTCGGAGGTTGGCGGATGGAAAAACGAGATGGAGTGGAGGCTGTGAGGGGTTGTGAACGGGATCTCGATTGACCGGCGGTTGGAGGGGTCGAAGAAGAAGAGGGTGGTGTCAGGCCGGGAGACGAGCAGCCAGCCGTGCCGGGAGCAGCGTATCTCGGCATCCTTGGGGAGCTCTGGGAAGGTCTCGTGGAAGAAGAAGCTGCCGTGCGGATGGTGAAACCGCCACGTGCGCGTGCCCGGGTGGTAGTCAATGAGGCACGGCGAATACCGGTGGGGTGAGGATGCGGCGACTCTGTTCCATGGCCGACAGACGAGGCTGAAACTGTGGCGGTCTCCGGCAAATAGGTTGGAGAGGATAAGGTCAAGGAGCTCAGGAGGGAGATCAGCCCAATTCCCCATGCTTGCTAATATTAATCAACACCTGTATTCCCAATCGTTGGAAATTATTTAGATTGTCTATGATGGTGTAGAAACATTAATATATATATAAATTTGAAACTCGCAATACCCTGAAAACAGAGAACAAAAGCATCCGTTGCTAGTTAGCAATCCAAATCCTACTATGTTAGTCACAGATAAGATGCTCGGATTTCTCGAATATCTACACCAAACACCATCCGGTGCTAAAAACTTTATTACAAGAAAAGTTCATAACGAGCAAATCAGGCAATGAAATCGAACACAATGTCAAGTGCTGAATTTGAATCTTTGCAATAACCTCAAAACAGAGAACAAAAGCACAAACCTTGTACAACAATTTAAGAATACCTTATAGTAGTAAACTTTGTTCGATTTGCACCTTGTTCGACTCGTGAATTCACAAAGATATCGATCGATAGGGCTCTGGTGTGCCTGCGAGATCATCAACAGAGGAGGAACTTGAGTTTTTCTCTCCATCATCGTATATATATATATGTATAAATCTGAGTTCCACAAGGATTCTTGATATGGGGAATTATATAATTATTGTTTTATAGTACAATAATAATATGAAAGGAAAATAAGCAAGATGGAAACAAAATATATGTATGTTCCCCTACATTAAATATATATATATATATATGTTCACATTATATATATAGTTTGATATGTTTTTAATATATGGTCACATTAATATTTCCTAGTATCCATCCATGCTATATATATAAATGCATATGTTATTTCATACTCCTATCCTTGCTATATATAAATTCATATGCTATTTCGTACTCCTATGGTTGAGTTCAAGTCCTCAAATTTTGGTGGTTCGGACAATGACTTGTTTTTATTGATCCTTAGTATAACTTTTAAAATTATAAAACACTTGATTAATTAAATTATAAACTTATATTAAGATTTATTAACTTTTGAAATTTTTCTCAAATTTTCATATGTTAGATTAATAATATTTTGGCCTTTTAGATGCTAACACAATGTGAAAAGATTGATGAAAATTTTCTTTTGTTCCCATGTAAATTAGTCTAGAAATATTATGTTCATGATTTTTTTATTTTTTTCCTTTTTTATTATTTTAATGACAATAGGAGGAGGAAGAGAAGGAAGAAGAATGTGGCTTTGAAAGAGATGTTCATTTCAAACTACGAGAGAAACACAAGAACAGCTTAGTGAACTTAGTCGTGCATTAGATGTTTTGGCGAACGAACAGCTTTGTGAACTTAGTCGTGCATTAGATGTTTTGGCGAACGAACAGCTTTGTGAACTTAGTCGTGCATTAGGAACAGCTTTGTGAACTTAGTCGTGCATTAGATGTTTTGGCGAACGAACAGCTTTGTGAACTTAGTCGTGCATTAGATGTTTTGGCATCTGCTTCTGTAATAACTGAATTTTTTACTTTTGAGTTTCTTGAGTACTCATACTGCCATTTCATATTTATTCCCTGATTTCCGTTTCATTTTAATTTATTCTGCAGTGTGTGAGCAGACAGCACGAAGAATTCTTGAGGCTTTTCAGTACAGAGGTAACTAACTATTCAGTATTCACCTGAGAATAATCTGTGCATTAATTTGAATAGGCTGAGAAAGATGAGTAGACTTTTGTAGAATACTTTTGTGAAACTCTCAATCAATACTGTTGTCTCGTATATTTTGTCACTTGTTGACTCAAAAATGGTCGAAATATCTTTCTTGAGCTTACAATTGAAAGGTAAGATTCATCTTCCTGCCAATTCCCTCTAACTTTAAGAAAAGAAAAAAACATGCCTAGTTGCTAGAAGAAAAAATATATATATATTCAACTGATAAATAATCTTCATTCATATAATCATCTGTTTGTTCTATATGTATATCTCACTGAACGGTTCACTTCACAATACTCGTAATTATATCATTACTCAAGAATCAGGGACTGTCCGGGAGGTCGATCCAATAGTTAGTCGATCCACGACGCTTTGCCTCGGGACAAAGCAATAGCGGAGTTGTGCTCCTATCACCCAAATCATACACATACACGAACCGGCCCTCGGCATAGTATATGCAATTCGGCTTGCTTCCTCCTCCATATCCCGACCAACGACAAAACCCATTTCCGCACGAGCCAACGAAAATCGTCATTCCATCTATTCGGTCGAGCTCCACGCACTCTCTCCGCTAGACATTTACTCCGAAAACCCTAAACATCACGCCATTCTCCTCCGCCTCGGATAAGAACGTCTTCACAACCAGGAATAATAGCTTGCCCGTGCCACCTGGCAACTCAATCAGGTAACTCGGGTGCACGCCCACGGCCCATCCCGGCTGCAGTCGGGGCAGTAACCAAACCGACCCGTCGGCCGACACTAACCTACAGAGCTCGACTCCTTCCCCGTCGACCAGACGAATGGTCACGAGCTCGTAGCCGAGGAGGGAGTAGATGACACCGCAAATTTGTCCGTGGAGGGCTGCGCCGATTGCCACGATCACGCAGGGTTTTGGGAGGTCAAGTAGGTACAGCTCGGCAAAGTTGTGGGATCCGATTGTGCACGCGGACAGGTTGAAGCCGCACGAGCGGATGAAAGCGGCGACGCAGCCCGGCTCGGTCGGGGGTTTCGAGAGGACGCATTGGTCGTAGAGGGACG
>CACSLK010004199.1:3813006-3826999 GCA_902706635.1 Striga hermonthica
CAACCCCCGGTGTGAGAGTTATTTGCAGGTTCCCGGCGTTCTACCGGCAAGGACAAAAATCGATCTACTCCAAACCGGACCCGGACGCTTACACTTGCATTACAATGTAAATGATTTTTGTGAATTCTCTATCCCAAAAAACTGCTCTAATGAGCTTTTTCTAAATTAGAGTTTTGGGCCCAAAAAACTTATCAAATAAGCTATTTACCAAACAAGCTCAATAGCGGATTTGACGGGTCAAACCTCTAAATTAAGTCCAATCCACTAATTTATCTTTAAACCGTGGGGCCATTATAATAGAAACTTCACTAGATCTAAATTCGTGAGATTTTACCCTTCTTGTGCAGTCTGTTGGCTTGCTTGAGTGTCCAGACGAGTTTGACCATTATTGGATAGGGCTTTATATTGATATTAAGTGTTTTATTTTACTTTGTGTTCTTCTTAATGTATTTGTGTGTTTTGTTTACTTTCTCTCCCTTTGAGAGTGCATATTTTGTAGTCTCCCTTGTAGAGTACTACATTGTATAGTCACATAGGTGTGTGTGTATGCGCGCGTTTTGTTGGTTTTGACCATTTGGACCGTTGTAAGTCGTGTAGATGAATACTTGTTATGCTTTTCTCTGTTTGGTTTCCTTTCTAGTTTAGGCTAGTAAGGATTATCCAGTATAATCTGTTGATTACCGATTTGTACTTTTAAAATGTGGTAATGATATTTGATGTTTGAGAAAAAATCCTTACATTAGTTGAAATGTAATGATCGTAGTTTTTTCCAACAATTTGTTGTTGTGGGAATTTTCTACAAGAATATGCAATTTACACTAAAACTTATTCTTGGACCATATTTTAATGGTTGGAAAAACTATTCTGAAAAATTGTCCAAGTCTAATAGAAATTCGAATGAAAAGTTAATTCTCACCGACTATGTTCAATGAACTATTTGTCGATCCTATGAACATACACAAATTGAAATAAAGTTATATACATTATTTGTATCTATATTGTATTTAATTAAAGTTATAAATTCGATAATATGTATATCACAGTTTAAAATTTTGACAATTAGTAAAAGTGAACAATGTAAATATAAATAGTATTAACTGACATATAAATCACTATAGTTATCCTGCAAATTGTAACAAATAATATTGTTTTTATAACTTTATGAGTTGTGGTAAACTAATTGGCTAGATATTATTATTATTATTATTATTATTATTATTATTATTATTATTATTATTATTATTATTATTATTATTATTATTTAAGTAAATTTAAGGGGTTTCGATTATTTTATTAAAATTAGCTAGCCGCTTAATAATATAAAAAAATAATATTAATATTAAAATAAATATCAACTCTGCAATAAAAAAATTTATAGGTAAATAACTTCCTTATATTTATAATTAGTTTTAATATTACATAAAAAATGTAGTAACAAAAATATTGTTAAACTTGAATTGATAAATATAATGTTAGCTTCTATAGTTAATTGAAAATTCATTGTTTGAACCAATAGGGGTTGGCTCAAGTGGTAAGCAGTTTGATTTCGCTTAAGTAAGATTTCGGGTTCGAGTCCTTGTGGATGCAGAAAACTCTTGTTGAGAGACTCACCCACCACTGCTAAGTGTGCGACCCGAGTCGACCAACGAATTAGTCGGGGCGTAGCTCCGAATACCGTGGCTGGCTAAAAAAAAAATAAAAAAAAAATATCGTTGTTTGTTGTGATTTAACATTACATTTTGATATGGGATATAACCTCATGGATCGAGCCAACCGAGTCATGACTAAACCGGGTATCGACCTCGCACCTAGACTACAGATATTGACCTCACACCTAAACGACAAGGATCGACCTTGCACCTTGGGGATCGACCTTGCACTTAGCATCACTGTAAACTGAGGTCAATCTCGCCAACATAAGTAAAACCCTTGGGTAATACCCAACTATACATAACCCGGACAATAAAGTGTCCACATATGAGATAAACGTCTATATATATAGAGAAGTATTAATTTCAGGGGTAAGTAGCATTTACTATTCAACAACCACAATATATCTACTGTTCATCTTCTTCCAAAAATCTCCCAACACTAACTTAAGCTTCTGAGGGTTTTGACGCCGGAAAACCTCCGGCGTCCCTTTGCAGGTACTTGCGAGCTCTAACACTAGCCGGAAAAAGGACGACGAGGTCATATCTCTGAGTCTAGAACCGTTCTAGATCGGAGCCACTCACTCAAGACCTTATCACATTTCAAGATTAATTAATAAAAAGGTATATAAAACATATTTGAAAGTAATCGGAAAAGGGGATAACAAATGTATTTCATTAAAATTTTATCTACAATTATATATATACAAATTTCTATTGAAATTCGTTAAAAATCCGATGGAGTAATATAAACGAGATATTCTTTGAAGCTATTATTGGAATATTTATCGAAAATATTGTTGAAATTCCGTTGGAATTTCAATAATTACTTATAGTGGCTTAATAATAAAATTGATCGTGACCCCAAAAACTTTAAATTTATCAATCTTAAACTTAAAAATTACATATTTCTTATTTTTTATTTTTATTTCAATGTTTTCATCTATAAATTTCCATATTATTGTAGCCATGTGGCTTATAAACATTTGTTGATGTTCTCTAGTCCTTTTAAATTTATACTGATAATCACTAGGAATCTCCGGTTGTACGATGCACAACCGGCCCATAATATTAAAATATTTATGTTTGAAGATGATATTTTCAAAATTTAAAGAAATATATCAAAATTGCAACAAATGACTATCGAAAAAGACTTATGGTTGCAAATGCACCTAAAAGCATTGATAACATAGATAAATAATAAGTAAAAAAATTGATCCCACGCAAGACGGTTAAAACACGACTTCTAGTTTTCAAAATTAAAGACAACTTGTCAAATATTATTTATGTGGTGACCAATTTATTGTCCTAAAATCTGCCACGGTGTATAAAATATTTCTTTTGTTTTGCTTGTGTATTTAGTTTGAGCAGAACATACACCAATTATCTCAATTTCCAGCATGTACGGGTTCCCAACCTATTTTGTAATGAATAGAGTTATCTTTCCAGATGTGTTAAAATTTTACAATGACAATGACTTACAACAATTTGCTCTTAAAATTGATACGTTTGCCTTTTCAAAACCATTCGCGTTTAAAATATAAAATTGAAATATCACATTCACCATGTCAGTTTCCCTGCACAATGAAAAGGGAAAGTAGGCAAAAATTCTTAACTGCCATAGTGTTTAAAAAAGATTCCATAAAATAATTTGAATATCCAGAATTCCACAAATACTAAGATTGGTAGTTGATTTATGTAAACAAACTAAAAAAAAAATGAAAAAAAAAAATACTTTTTAAAGTGTAACTGTTCTCTGAAAAAAAAAATAGAGATTTAAAAAAATACATCACGATTCAAATTCAAACCAAAAAATAACTGCCATAAAAGAACAACTATATGTATTTGTCACACTATTCTTGTCCATATATAAGTTGTTTTTATTTGACAATTTTATGAGCTTTTGTTTGAGAGGCATTTAAGCAAAAAATTGATACTTTATTGTCTTACCTGTATGGGTTTTTCCAAAAATTATATAAACATCTGATAAACATGTTAACAATTTTCAATTAACAATAAAAACTTTTAAACTTAAATTTCATAACAAATATATCAAATTGTTAATGCCAGAACCACAAAAAAAAAAATAATTACTACAATCATTGAACAACATAAAAATAACTTATCATCAACAAAAAAAAAAAATAATAATAATATCCTCGCTGCCATTTAACGCACACCAACACCAAAATTCAAATTCATCCAAAGAACCAAACAAAAATAAAATTAGTACACCCTCATCTTAGAATCATGCATCTCAGCCGGAAACCCGTAAGTCTTGTACCTCAAACATCCTCCGGACTGTCATCGAAATTGTGTTCGTGTTGAAACCCTCTCCTAATCAAGTCCTTGCTTATCATCTCCGATATCGATGTATTTGAAGGGATACCTCATGAAGAGACACAATTGATTACAAAATAATAAAAACTAATAAGTGAGAAAACGGTTAATCAAATATATTAGTTTAACAAAAAGCGAGTAATGGAAACATAAATTATCTTCTTGACTTAATAATATACGCATGTAATAATGGGAATAATATTGGAAAAATTTTATAACTGTCCCATTTATAATACAATTCTACAAACGTCAAGGGTTATGATGAATTCCAAAAAGGGGTATGGTGAATTCAAAAAATACTTGAATAAGAAGTTGCATTAATCAAAATTCAAAAAAATAACTTCTTTTTTTTTTCTCTTTCTCTTTCTCTTTTTCCTTCTCTCTCTTTCTTCTCACACTTCGTTTTTTGCTCTGTTCTTCTTCTTTTTCTCCTCATCTTCTTCTTCTTCTTCAAACATAAAAACTAAAAAAAAAAACAAAAATAAAAGAATGATCAATTAGTACTACTACGTCTGCAATATGATTTAATTTCCATCAATTTCTGTCATTTTTTTAATCATAAAAAAATATTAAAAATTACAAAATAAACATATATTACAAGAGGTCTTAAGTTAGATATATTCAAAGCCGAAGAGATATGAACAAGATATTGAGCAACAACTAAGTAATAACATAACAACTAAAAAAAACAAGAAAACAACTTTAAGTTAACCAAATATGAGGGAGATGGAGAAAGGAACTAATCACTTTGATGCACGAATGTTTATAGCCCATAACAACAAATTCTAGATGTGCATAAAACTTGATTTTCGGGACACAGAACAACAATAACTCATTACACAAAAATATATTTTAGTCATTTTCATGCCAAAATCTATTTTGAGTCGCAACCTCAAATGGATAACAAGACCTGAAACCCATATCAAGACATGTCAAAATGGACAAATCGAATTCACCACAGCATTTCTCAAGGACTAAAAAAACTAATTGTATAAAAAAACACCAAAAAAAAAAAAAAAGAAAAATAATGGAGGTAGGCGAAGGACAATTTTCTCTATCTTAAATCCAATCACGATAACTGAAAATCATTAAAGCCCACAAATTAAAGGAGAAAAACAAATGCACAAAATAAGAATTTAATTGATAAAACACAAAAAAGAAAAAAAAATTAATTGGGTGATTGATTTATAAGGTCTTGTAGATGTGGCTTCGTGACGTCATTGGTGAGCCTGAAAAATGGGTTTTTACGGGTGTCTTCTCTCTTTAGTTCTCTTGCCGTCGTTGGATTTTGCTGGAACTTGAGATGGATTAATCTTCTTCTATTTCGGAACACTCTTTTAATGGTACACCCGACGGCGTCGAAGACGAGGAAGGTGTTGGGGATGGAATAGTCCATCGATTGCCATCTATGATTGAATTTTTTTGGGAATAGAATTGTTTGGAATTCATTTTTCAGAAATAGAGAATTGAATTTGATTTACGATGGAGATAAAAAAGAATGAAACTGGAAAGAAGGAACCAAGAAGATAAGATAGGCACGTTCATTTGAGAGAGAGAAATCTCTCTCTCTCTCTCTCTCTCTCTCTATATATATATATATATATATATATATATATATTAAAAACCAACCTATTTATCAAAAATACTAGTACAGAGCCCGTGCGATGCACAGGGTGCACAATTAAGTCATTTATTCATTTTTATAATTATATAAATGAATAAAAAAATGTACGGGATATATATAGTACGTGACCTGTAATAGGCCAAAATGTGAACATGGGTGATGCACGGGGTGCACAATTTTATGGTCATTTATTAGTACAGAGCCCGTGAGATACACGGGGTGCACAATTTTCTAATATGTGTAATAAAAATACATACCGTATGCACGGGACAGAAGCACTAAATGAGTCATTTCCACAGAGCTTGCCCGTTAAGTAGCTCCTAAATACAGGTGCACAATTTGTAATACGTACCATAAAATCAGAACAGATTTCCATACAATTAGATAATAAATTAGATAATAAATAAAACCTTTTTATTTTAGTAAAGATTTTACGTACTTTATTTTTTTACTTATCGGATGTTATGGTGTTTTTTTTGTTAAACCGATTTTTTGGAATATAATACAAATACAATTAGAGGATTGAACAAAATCAGAACAGATTTTCATACAATTAGATAATAAAAAGGAATTAGATAAGGAAAAGAATGAATTAAATAAGAAAAAGAAGGAATTAGATAAGGAATTTTGAATCTGCCTTTTTTTTTTTGGATAGATAGACTTTACGTACAAATTTTGACTTCACTGATTTTATGGGATTTATTTTGACAAAATCAATGTTAATATGGAATAAGACAAATAAATAAAGTCTTTTTATTTTAGTAAGATTTTACGTCTTTTTTTTTACTTGTCATATGTTATGGAATTTTTTTTCTTAAACTGATTTTATGGGATATAAGACAAATAAATAAAATAATTAAATAAAATTCTGGATAGAAATAGCAATGCATTAATTACGTTGACTTTTCAATATACTAAATTTGGTAAATAGGATACCTTATAAGATAAGTATAGATACAAATAAATAACATGCCAAAATTTTAAAGAATAATTAATGTATTTTAATTTATTATCTAGCCATCAGTAATATCATTTAATGATGATGTGATCATTATCTCTTAAATGATAAATAAAATATTAATTTTAAAAAAATATTTGTTTTTTATATAATCAAATAAAAATTAAAAAATACTATCGACAAATATGAATTATAATATATATCAGTAAAATAAAATCATTGCAGAAGTTCATAAAATTATTTAAGGAAAGAATCTTTTTGATCATATTTGAATATGAAATATATATATATGCAAGCAATTAATGCATATAGTAAAAAATTTCTAAATAAAGTATACATTAAATGTGAGTTGACTTTTTTTGCTACTATTTTTGGTAAATAGTATGGCTTTTAATATAAGTATAGATTAACAAGAAAAGTCAACACACATTTAATGCATACCTTATTTGGAAATTTTTTACTATATGCATTAAATGCTTGCATATTTACACTTATTATCCAGATATGATCTTAAAATTTTTTTCCTTAAATAATATATGCAATTATTTTACTGATATCCATTATAATTAATATTTGTCGAGTAATATTTTTTAACATTTATTTAATTATATAAAACTAATATTTTTTTAAGAAAAATAATATTATTTATCATTTAAAAGATAATGATCACATCATTAAATAATTTTATTGGTGGTTAGATAATAAAATTATATTAGTTATTTTTTAAAATTTTTACTAAAATAAAAATCGGCTTAAGAAAAAAAAATCCCATAACATCCGATAAGTCAAAAAAAGTACGTAAAATCTTTACTAAAATAAAAAAAAAAGACTTTATTTATTTGTCTTATTTCATAATAACATCGATTTAGTCAAAACAAATCCCATAATCGGTGATGTCAAAAAATGTACGTAAAGCCTATTTATACAAAAAAAAGGCAAATTCAAAATTCCTTATCTAATTTCTGTTTAAAGCATTTTATTTAATACTTATTTATATGAAATATTGGATAGGATTGTTGGATCTATGTCAATTTTGAAATCGCGTTGTTTGGTATGAGAGGATTATCTGCATCCTATATCTATCTAAAACATATTATTTTATATTATTTAATTAATTTATTTAATATTAATTTTTTATCCATGATATCAGTTTTGTCAAAAAAATTGAACAAACAAACAAATAAAAAAGAAACGGGATTAATTACCTTCGACTTGTAAAAATTTTATGGGTGGACGTAAATATTTAACAATGCTGTTTCAAATTCCTTAAATAATACTATAACTATGATGTTAAAATATAATCTGTTTTATGAGTGACGTAAATATGTTGCTTAAAGTTCCCTAAAATAATTTTTTTTTTTAAAAATTATGCTGTTTAAAGTTCTTTAAATATTAATATATTTAAAGTATACACATGTTTGTAATATATTAAAATCAAGACAATGTTGGAAGGCTTTTGAATATCTAAGTTAATTAATTTAAATGTTTAGTCCCATTAAATCTTCAATTCATGGAATATTTTTACTAATGCCGTGAGCATGTTGTTTTGTTATTGTAATAAACTTATACACTATTTTACTAATAAATTATTTAATATCTTTGTACAAGGAGGTCTTTAATAATATATGATTTTTTTTGTCAGATACTATTTTATTGTATAATTTTCCTGCGTACTATAAAACTTTTATTGAATATTGCATCTTATAATATAATATTCTCTAAATAAATATATCCCGTGTCTCGCACCGGTACCGTACTATATATATCCCCGTACATTTTTTTATTTATTTATATAATTATACGGCTGGATAAATAACCTTAAAATTGTGCACCTCGTGCACCGCACGGGCTCTGTACTAGTAAGAACAAAAAAATAAAATAAAATAAAAATTAAAAACTAAAACCGCTACTTGGAGTAAAAATGAAAATAGAAAAGGCGTTTTTTATATAATTATAAGCAGATTCTTTATGTGAACAATCTATTTGAAAGGATATAGAGTGTCTTTATTTCGAACAATATTTGATAAGGGATAAGGGAGAGGCCCAATAAATGCCCAAAAGCAAGTTACCAAAAAAATAATAAAAAAAAAAAAAACAAAATGTATAGGAAGAAGTTTAGGCTATACACGTGGCTTTAAAAGAGGCACTCCAATGTTTTGGGTCTACTTTTCTTCATGTGGCAAATAAATACACTTGACTCTATAATGACATGAACAAATTCAAACTAAAAGATCCAAAATCTATCTAATGCAAAATAAAAAAGTACTATGTCTAGAATATTAAATAACCAATAAAAATATAGTAATAATTGACAAAACATATCCTAGTAATAATTGTTCACAATTGTTCACATCCTAGTCATTAATATAGTAATAAAAATATAGGTCTAGAAAAAAGAGACTAAGTCCACACTTGGGTCTATTTTGGACCCAAGTGCAAACTAACCTAGTCATTAATTGTTCACAATTTTCTTTTTCTTATTAATAGGCAAAACACATTTTTTTGTATGCATTTATTATTACTATACTTTTATTGGTTGTTTAGCATTCTAGACCTAATACTTTTTTTGTTTTGCATTGGATAGATTTTGGATTTTTTAGTTTGGGTTTGTTCATGTCATTATATACTTATGTCTATTTATTTGCCACATATGCAAAAAGAGACCCAAAGCATTGTGGGTGCTCCTACAAGAGAGAAAAATAAATAAGAGATTATTAAATGGTTAATTAATTAGTTGATAATTCATTTATTATAATCTATATATATATATAATTACTAGCTAATAGCATTTAATAAAACCTATTTAATTTTATCTATGTGGCAATTTAACATTTTTCCCTCCAAAAACCATTACTTTTGATGTATTTAATCTTTCATTAATTATTAAATAATCAATACTAATCACTTCAAAATTACAAAAATCATTTTGAACTCTTGATTACTGACAATTGACCATATAATGTGTTGACCGTATAATGTGATAAGATATTATTATTGTGGTTACATTTAAATTATTATTTTTTTAAAAAAATAAAAAACGTATTTAAAATTCCTAAATAATAAATTGTTCACAAAAAAAGACGTACCAAAATACACATTACATCCAATCAGATAAACGCAATTTAAAAAAATAAATAAATATCCCAACTCTTTTAATTGTAAATTTTGCCAAAAAAAGGTCAAAGAAAAATAATTAATCATTATATGCATACAAATAACTCACAATACTTTATTTACATTTGTGCAAATGCATAGGTCGAATACTAGTTATTATAAATATTGGCCATTTACATGTTTACTACTATTTTAAAAATTTTATTTTTACAAAAAGGTGACATTAAAATTAAATTATACACAAACCATTTACTAATAGTCATAAACAAACAGAAACATAATGGATATTAAGAATCAACGACAAAATAACCCAAAAATCAACTGTTCATAAATTATAAAAGCTACTAATTTTCATTAAAATAAATCTTCGAAATGTAAAAGTAAATTGAAACTTGAAGATAAATGATGTAATTTTTTTTTTTTTCAAAATATAAAATAAAATGAGAAATTGTGTCTGGGCCATCGTAGTGCTCAAGCTACATTGAGGCCCAATAACACTTTAATAAGTCCATCACATAATATGCCCAAGTCCATCATCTTGCATTCCCATTTCCTATATAAATAGCCCACTCAAAACTTCTCTTCTTCACCATCACTCTATCATCATACTCAAAAATATTTCAAGCTCTCATCAGCTTTCTATCGCATAGCTGTCCGAAGGAAGCCTAGGAAGGTCCAATCGCGATGCCACGGCGTGGTGACGAGTACGAGGACAACGACGACTAGAAGCCGGAGGAGGAGTACGCCGTCGACGAAGAAGACGAGGAGGATAACTACGAGGACGACGGCGGGAAGACGAAGCGCAGGAGGGGTGGATCGCAGTACATAGATTCGTACGCCGAGGAAGACGAGTACGATGATGAGGACGAGGAATACGGCGGGGGCCGCCGTGGCCGTGGAGTGAAGCGCAGGAAGGGTCCGATGGACTTCTTTGACGACGAAGCAGTTGTGGATAGCGATGAGGAAGAGGATGAAGATGATGAAACGGAAGACGGTCAGGGTTCTTATCCGTTTCTCCTTTCCTTTAATTTTTATTTATTTTTTATTCTTTTACCCAGTAGGGATTTCAATCTTGTTATTGAATTTCGAGTTAATTTGCTCTTAATATCGACGGCATAACTGGAAAAGCTCGGGCCTTTAGTTTAGTGATCAATAGAAGTGAAATGGGGGGAAGTAAAGGTGGCCTTTTTTCTTTTCCCGACATTTTATGTCTAAGTTAGTCGGGTTCAAATGTGAATTGGAGAACTGGAGAAGAGAGCGCGTGGCGTTTATTAATTGGGGAATTCAAGTTGGGAGGGATTCAGGGTGTCTTTACTGTCTAGAGTCCATTTTAGTTGTCATGGCAGAATGAACTCTGATTACTGATAAGTGAATATTCTATTTTGCTCCTAAGATGATTTTGTGCAGTTGACGGAGCCTTATGTGTGGAGCATGTGTTTAAAGGTTTGCATTACGAGTATTTGGTAATAAAAAAGATAAGATTTGAGGTTATGAAAGTTGCATTTCTGCTGGCGGGGAAACCTGTGAAGATAAAATGGGGTCGTGTATATATATATTGCTTCAGATGACTTAAAAAGCAAACGGGTGACATTTTTTCCCTCCACGTCGTCAAACAGGTTATTTCCCTCTTCTTGGTCACGTACAGGACGATGAGAGTGTATTTAGAACTTAAGTGTCGTATCGATTCATGTAGAACATAAAGTCAGTGTCTATATTTAATAAGTTTTCTGCACAATCTTTATGTCTCTAACGTGTTACCTGTATGTATAAGTGGAGGTTCAATTCATCATGTACTTTTATCCTTCTTATTTTTCCCTTTGATATATTATCGCCTATCGGAGCTTCTATTTTTATATAAATGCAATAATCCATGCTAAGATGCGCAAGATAGAAAAATGTTAAGACACTCAACTAAAAACGAATAGTATCAAGTATGAGTAGGTGGTATCTATATCTTAGATGTGGCGGGTTTGATGTATAAATGTGGTTGTAGCTGCTAACTGTTGGGTTATTGTGTTTCAATTATGCAAAGAACAAAGTTGAAATTGGGTGACATATCAGCAACCCGCTACCTTAGGTGGTTAGAAGTTGGAGTTTTTTTTTTTTTTTTGGTTAGAAGTTGGAGTTAAGGATTTATTTATGGTCAGATATCCATGGTCTCGTATTTTAAATTTTACCTTGTGTTTTTAGAGAAATGGATTAAATAATAATCTGGATGTTATTGGCCCCCAGTGTGCACATGTAGTAACTGTCAGTGTTGGTATAGTGTTATTTTGTTAATTTTCTAGCTTCTATTGTCTCAGTTTTCCTATATAGTTCAGTGCTTGTTGACGAGCAGTTTTTTGGTTCCTCACCACTTTTTTTGCTTTGGTAGACAAGTTTACCATTTTGTGACCATCTACGTCAACTGTGGGTCTGATTATATGGTTCTGCATACATAGATTTCATTGATACTGTGCTTGATTTACCTGATGTGGGTGATAGAAGAATTCATCACCGTCCCCTGCTTCCACATGAGGATGAGCAAGAAGATGTTGAGGAAATTGAGAGACAAATTCATGAGAGATATGGTGCTAGGAGCCTTAATGTTGAACACGATGAGGAGGCTACAGATGTAGAACAGCAAGCTCTACTGCCATCCGTGAGGGACCCAAAACTATGGATGGTGAAATGTGCGGTATGATAATATGGTGCTTCATTTTATTGAATCAAGCTAAAGAGAGTTGAAAAGACTATCGAATTTCTTTATGTCCAACCAATTTTGTATATCACTTGTTTGTGAAAGATTGGACGTGAAAGGGAGGTAGCAGTCTGCCTCATGCAAAAGTGCATTGATAAAGGACCCGAAATGCAAATTAGATCTGCCATAGTACTCGATCATCTCAAAAACTACATATACATAAAAGCAGACAAAGAGGCTCATGTGAGGGAGGTATGTAACATCAGATTCCTCTGTTTCTTTTCTCCAGCAGCTTTTTTTTACGAATGATGATGTACCTATATGTGGAGTTCAATTTTTTTATTCATCTGGTGTATAGATGTTAAATTGTGTGGTTTCGTCAACTGCAGGCTGTTAAGGGTATGCGAAATATTTATCCAAGTAAGATAACGCTTGTCCCGATCAAGGAGATGACAGGTGTTCTTTCGGTTGGAAGTAAAGCAATTGATATTTCTAGGGACACCTGGGTTAGAATGACGATTGGTATATATAAGGGGGATCTTGCCAATGTATAAATTTCTTCTTTATTTGTTTCTTCTTTCTCTTTATTTTATCATTTTGTCTTTTCAGAAATGAACCGTGGAAGTTCTGTTTTATGTAAATGCAAGGTTGTAGATGTTGACAATGTGCGGCAGAGAGCTACCATGAAATTAATCCCAAGGATTGACTTGCAGGCCCTGGCTAACAAATTGGTTTGTATTTGTAATTTTTGTTTTATATAGTATTGTAATGACCTAGGTGAACATTGATCATATGTGCATATGATATCAGTGGTCGGTGGTGACAAGCTTTTGTGTGTATGGCAGGAAGGGAGGGAAGTTCCAAAGAAAAAGGCATTTACTCCTCCTGCACGGTTGATGAATATTGATGAAGCTAGGTAGAGTGGCTATGTTCTTCTCTTATTATTTCCTTAACTCATGGTTATTTTTGGCACTCCCTCAATACTTTTATATTCACTTTCAATCCAGAGACCTTCATATTCGTGTGGAGCGTAGAAGAGATCCATCTACTTGTGATTATTTTGAAAAAATTGAGGGGATGATCATGATGTTCAAGGATGGGTTTTTGTATAAAAATGTATCACTTAAATCTCTCAGAACTCAGAACGTGCAGCCAACTTTTGATGAACTCGAGAAATTTAGGCATACTGGTGAGGGTGGAGATGGTGACATGTCAGGTTTGTCAACACTTTTTGCATACAGAAAGAAAGGTCATTTCATGAAGGGTGACAGGGTTATAGTTGTCAAAGGAGATCTTAGAAACTTGAAAGGATTGGTGGAAAAAGTTGAGGAAGATACTGTTCATATTAAACCAAATGAAAAGGGCCTTCCTGTGAGTGGACAGATGTATAATTAATCTGAAGTTTTTCTTTCGAATAGTATGCTATCAGTTGAAATTGACATTTTTCACCCGTTAATTTGCAGAAAACTTTGGCTATCAATGATAAAGAGCTCTGCAAGTACTTCGAACCTGGAAATCATGTGAAGGTGGTATCTGGTGCTTCCAAAGGTGTAACTGGTATGGTAGTCTCTGTTGAAGGCCATGTGGTTAACATAGTATCAGACACGACTAAGGAGCTTGTATGTCTT
>CACSLK010004199.1:3841607-3858769 GCA_902706635.1 Striga hermonthica
TGGATCAAGCCTGGCACACCTAGCAAGGTGTGCCAAGGCACACCATAGTGCAACTGCTTGCGTGGTATCGCTCTTTCGCTCTGTGTTCGGTGAGAAGGAAATGATTGAAAGATAAAGGAGTTAAATCTATTTATAGTTAGTTTATACGCACATATACATACATACATATAATATAATTGCAGAATGATCTCTTTTCATTTTGTTATTTAGTCCCTAAGTCTTTTGTTTTTCCCCCTACACATTTTGTTCTATAACTATAACTATTATTATTATCCATTTAATTTAATTGACAAGGATTAAAAAATTGGAAGAACAGATTTTTTTTTTTCCCCAAATTAATTTTTCTCTCTGGAGAATTGACCATCGCCGATCGGTCTGCTACTCAAGATATCAGTGGTTGCAGAAACCGGGGCCCGGATTAGACCCGTCGGTCGAGCGGAGGGCGGCTACATCGGTGGCCAGCTCGCCGGTCTGAGCTGACCGGTCAACGGTGTTGTAGACAAGGGCCGAGCACGCGTTGTCGTTGCAGCCGGGGAGAGGCCTGCCCCAGCATTTGTCGCAGGAGGTGGAGCGGGCTACCCTGCAGTGATGGGAGCCGCAGAGTGCGGGCCGGTAGGTGGAGCTGTTGTACTCGGCCCGGTCGCAGGCGACCCACAGGGCCTTGTCTCCGAGGTCGAGTGTGAGCCTGACGGGGCTTAGAGGGGTCCTCTGGGAGCGGGCCACCCTGCTGTGATGGGAGCCGCAGAGTGCGGGTCGGTAGGTGGAACTGTTGTACTCGGCCCGGTCGCAGGCGACCCACAAGGCCTTGCCTCCTTTTGGTCTTTTAAAGTTTATTGTGTTTCTCCCTCATGCGTGCACCATAAAATCGTTAGTGTAAGCCATTGCTCTCTCAGTTGGAATTGAAATAAATGGTAAATGAATTCCATGCTCAAATTATGTTGTTGATGCGATGTCTGCCTCTATCTTCTCTCACTCTTTATTATGTTTGGCAGCTGTTGTGGATTATAGGACTTCGTGCAAACGGCCGTAGTAAATACTCTATGATGAAGGTGCATAACAAATGACATGCTTTTGTTCTTTTTTATCCTTGAGATGAGATACATAAATTCTGTAGGATTTTTGTAATATTCATAAGGTTCTAGTGCTGGTTGTTTGGTAAACTTATCTGTGAGTTCAACTGGATTCTGAAAGTAGGATACTTGAACATCAGGTTTCGTATTACATGGCAGCGAAGAAGTCACAATGCGCTACAGGTCTAATTTACAATGCATCATATGTAGTTCAAAGTGTCTAATAGTAGTTACTCTCTTTCTTTCCTTTGTGGTGGTAGCTATGACTGTGGTTAGGCTTTTAATTTCATGGTTGAATTTGTGTATATGCAAAATTGATTCTTTATATCATTTGTTGTATTAAGTTCTTGCAATTATTTTTTAGTACCGGTCAATGGGATCGACTTGCAATTTGTGTTCAAAATTGAAGGAGCTTGTTTCTTGGTCTGCACCTGTTTTCATTTTACGATAGCTTGTATTTTGTTTAGCCTATTCCTATAATCTTTTATTTTACTTTATTTTTTGGTAAAAGACTGAAAATGGAAGGCAAAATCTACAGGAAAAAAGGGTACTCTTCCAAATCCCAAACCAACCGCGATCTTCATTTTTTCCTCACGCCGCTGCTGCATTTTTGTCTTGTGATAGAATAACGTCCAGCTTTCGCACCAAGATCGACGAGTGCCTCCTCGATGACGATGCTGTGTGCTCAGCCCCTGTCAGTCTGCAGACACCATGTACGGCGGCTTCGTGCCGCTTACCCGGCCCAATAACCATTATATCGACACTGGCACATTAATAACTGATCCTCTTATTACACCATTGCTCGTTTGGATTCTGAAACTAGGGTTTTACGCAGACCTCTTCAGCATTTCCTCTGCAAGCCTCAATCTCCATTCCTACGTTTTCCGAGCTCAGCAATCATGGGGTTTGCAATCACATCTTATCTTCCACATTTATCATTCTTTCTTTCTTTTTTTTTTTATTTTATTTTTGTTTGAGAATTTGATTGGAGTTATCTCTGTGTGCCTGGCTGTGAGTAATTTTGGTTTTAACAGTTCGCTGGCTAATCACTCGAGGATGATTCTCACAGTTCGAAAAATCCACCCATTTTCTTGATTTTTGTTTTGTTTGCCACAGACAGCTGACCCAGAACCGTGATATCTACATGTACTAGTTAGTTGAGATTCTTGTAAATCTTACCCTTTTTTTGGGTTAATTTCACAAAGACATTAGTAATTTGCAAAAAATTATAAAGGATCTTAAAGTAATTGTGCTAAACTGAAATTCATGTTTTATGACCCACTGTGTCGTCTACGCCATCAGGAGGCAGTGCTCTAGCGTGAAGCACGAGACGGTAATCGACACTTGGATTTTTGCTATGGTGAAGTTTATTATTTTACCTTGGATAATGAAGTTCATATTTATGTGATTAAATTTTTGGAATTTTGGCGAGTTCTCTTTTCTTTATTTTGATTTTTTGATCCATAACTTTTTCAGGTTTATGTATCTGGTGTGATTTCGGCTGATTCTGAAACCATAAAAGGGTTAGACAAGCATGCCTTAAATGCTAATCGAACAAGAAACCCACGAAAATTGTTAGGGCTTTTTTACCCGGTTGCAAGCGATTAGGGAGCAATATGTGAATCTGCATACTACCTAGGGTCAGTTCTTTAGATTTCAAAACAAATCCTTCATCTTTTGGTTATTCATTAATCCTTTAATTACTATTTGTTTATTTTTCTTTGAGTTTCAGCCGGATCATTTCTTTTTCTGGTGAATTGTTTTTTTCACGAGGTGGGAGTTCAATAATAGTGTAGAATATGGAGATAGTGAAGCGTGTTAATATCCACTTGGTTTGAGTTTGACATGTGGGTAAGTATTGTTGAAGGTGTGGTTTTTAGTTGTATGCTATTCAAAATTGGGATTCAAAATTTTATTTTACGTCGTGCATTAATTACTTTTAGAAATTAAGGAACATGATTAATGTTTTAGCACTGTAGTTGTCTCTCATGCTTTTGGGCTAGGATTAATTTTAATTATTTCAAAGACAACATATCATGCTCTATAATTTTTTTCTACTTACTTGAATTTGTCAAAACTGCACCTCCAGCTAATGGAACTTGGCTCACAATCCCTTTTCCGCTCTCATTTTTGGGCATTTTTTCCTCGATCAAAAATTGAATTGTGACTCCATCGATGACTTTCTATGTTTCAATTGTCATAGGTTCAGTGCTCAACGTGAGCACACAGATTTTAGGTAGTCTTTGGAGATAAGCAGCTTACGGTGGAATATGTGTTGTTGGACCACACCCCAATTGCCTCTGCAATTCTCATTTCCATGTTACACTTTGTTGCTCCATGCGCCATGCTTGGGCTCTTGAAGGTAGATGTTTTATTTCCTTGGATACACAGTTGTGACGTGTGGTGTAAGTAATAGTTCATATGTCGAGAATTCATTACACTTTTTTTATCTCTCTGGACTGGGAAATTATTTATTTGGTTTCTAAATCTGTTAAGTATTTAACATCCTTAGCTGTGTACAACTCTATTGGTTGATGTAATTGTTTATTTTCTAAATAGCCTGAACTGAATAATGTTGGTTTTCATTTTTCGATTATTTGATTTTGTAGATAATATTCGAAGGATCATTTTTATTTTAGCTGTTTGTACATTATTGTGTCATCCAATTGGCGGCCTAAGCGGTTTCTTTATCGTTTTGTATTAATTACTATTTTATTTGTTTTAGCCTTTTGTTTTTAATCTAGCGAGTGGTTTGATCTGAATTGCTTGAGTTTTTGTAGTTTTTAAGACAATGAATTTAATTGGCTATTCGGGTTTTTATAGTTCATATAATTATATATGAAACTATATAATCTAATCTTCTCTCTCAAAATAGAATACATGTGGTTTCTGCTTGCGAAACGTGGTAGTTCGAAAGACGATGTTGTTTTATTGAGAAAGGGTAAGATCTTTCATAGGGGAGAATAGACGATCTTTACCCCACTTTTACTTTCTTTTTTAGGCTCCTGCCTTATTTTAATATGTGGAAACCATTTTCTCTTGACTAGTACAGAGCCCGTGCGATACACGGGGTGCACAATTTTAAGGCCATTTATCCAGTCTTATAATTATACAAATGAATAAAAAAAATGTACGGAATATATATAGTACTTGACCTATAATAGACCAAAATGTGAATAAGGATGATGCACGGGGTGCACAATTTTAAGTTCATTTATTAGTACAGAGCCCGTGTGATGCACGGGGTGCATAATTTTCTAGTATGTGTAACAAAAATACATACCGTATGCACGGGACAGAAACACTAAATGAGTCATTTCCACAGAGCTTGCCCGTTAAGTAGCTCCTGAACACAGGTGCTCAATTTGTAGTACGTACCATAAAATCAAAACAGATTTTCATATAATTAGATAATAAATAAAGCCTTTTTTATTTTAGTAAATATTTTACGTACTTTTTTTTTTTACTTATCGAATGTTGTGGGATTTTTTTTTGTTAAACCGATTTATGGAATATAATACAAATACAATTAGAGGATTGAACAAAATCAGAACAGATTTTCATACATTTAGATAATAAAAAGGAATTAGATAAGAAAAAAAAATTAGATAAAGAATTTTGAATCTGATTTTTTTTTTAGTATAGATAGACTTTACGTACAAATTTTGACTTCACTGATTTTATGGGATTTGTTTTGACAAAATTGATGTTAATATGGAATAAGACAAATAAATAAAGTCTTTTTATTTTAGTAAAAAGATTTTTATGTCTTTTTATTTTTTTAACTTGTTAGATGTTATGGGTTTTTTTTTTCTTAAACTGATTTTATGGGATATAAGACAAATAAATAAATTAATTAAATAAAATTCTGGATAGAAATAACAATGCATTAATTACGTTGACTTTTCAATCTACTAAATTTGTTAAATAGGATACCTTATATAATAAGTATAGATATACAAATAAATAATGCCAAAATTTTAAAGAATAATTAATGTATTTTAATTTATTATCTAGTCATCAGTAAAATCATTTAATGATGTATCATTATCTCTTAAATAATAAATAAAATATTAATTTAAAAAAATATTTGTTTTTTATATACTCAAATAAAAATTAAAAAATACTATCGACAAATATGAATTATAATATATATCAGTAAAATCATTGCAGAAGTTAATAAATTATTTAAGGAAAAAATGTTTTTGATCATATTTGAATAAGAAATGTATATATCAAGTAATTAATGCATATCATAAAAAATTTCCAAATAAAGTATGCATTAAATGTGAGTTGACTTTTCTTGCTACTATTTTTGGTAAATAGGTTGGCTTTTAATATAAGTATAGATGTGGTCTTTCCCAATCTCCATCATTTCTGTGTGTTTGACAAGCGTCCCAAACAGGTCTAACTTGTTCACCATTTATATTTGTTATGTTTTATTCCTCTTTGGTGTTTATTGTTAAGCTTGATATTATTTCCAATATTGTTTTAATGATTACTCTCACTTTTCAAGAAATAAACTATTCCTTTTGATTCACATATTTTTCATTTTATTCACGGATATAGATCCATGAATGTCCAGGGCTACTTCAGGAGGATGAATGCGCACACTTTGAAACTCCAGCCAATATGATAATTCATGTACTCTAACATTGTTATGGCTTTTGTTGTGAGGTGTGTGTGTGTGTGTGTGTGTGTGTGTGTGTGTGATCGTCTCTATTGTTATTGATGATTGTGATTTGAATTATTTTTTAGGTTATTTGATTAATTTAAATTTTTTCTTATTTTTCTAGTTTTTTAGTTGTTTGGAGGAAATTTTTCTTGTTTTTGGATTCATGTTTGTTCACTGTGTTCTGCAAAGCAGATTTCTGCTTTCTTCACTTTTGCAGGAATCTTATTTTTTATTTTTAAACCCTTTACTTTATTATCTAACTTTTTATTTTTATTTTACTATTTAAGTTTTTGGGATATGTGAATGTGTATTTTTTAAATGAGGTGGACTGCCTACTGGATTGGACTTTTCAACAATTTAATACTACATTTTTAGTTAACATTGATTGTGTACCGTGGCATAAAAAATTGATTAGACACAAGGTAGAGGACTGGACATGACATATGGATTTGACACAAAAATCCGGATAGGCATGGTTTGTGTGTACTTGCTTTAGTTTGGACCATTCAGCCTTTTGTAAATTATGCATTGAATTAACTACCTACTGTAGGGTTGGGTTCGGATCGGTAACCGAACTTGGTTTTACCGAACCGAACAACTCAGTAACACCGAAATCCGGTTTGGTTTCGATTTTTACCCAACTTGCTGAACCCAAATGTGAGAACTAGTTGCAGAAAACAGGGAAGACTAATAAGTGAGAGTAGTTATATGTGATGTGCCTAAAGCCTTTTGATTCCCTGCTAGATTTCAAAGACACTAGGCCCAATCCAAACCAGATTCTGAAAACTGCCCAAACCACAGATGTTAACATATCCATTATTTTTGCAGAACAGATCACTGTCATAAGCTTCAAACACTCGGAACTTAAACAAAAGATTAACGAAGCTCACATCAAATTAACCTCCAATAAAGCTCACATTAGATCCTACATCTAATCCTAACATGGAAGTGTACTGAAAAAACTCACATAAGAAAAAAAAAAATCTCAAGTATCCTTAGCCAGATAATTCTACATTACTAGAACAAATAAAAATATGATGACTATATAATGAAATTAATACCCAATCAACAAACATATTTTCCAATTAACATGCTATTAATGCATACTCACAATATGAATGAGCTCGTTTATAAGTTACACATCGAGTTCATATACTAGTGAGTAGTGAAGCTTACCAATGCATAAAACTCTAAAGAGAAAATAGTGAGAATTTAATAATAATAATAATAATAATAATAATAATAATAATAATAATAATAATAATAATAATAATAATAATATTCAAGGTTCTCAATGCATAAAATCTATAGGAAAATAGTGAGAACTTAATAGTAATAATAATAATAAATTCAAGGTTCTAGTTCTGGCTCAATCTCAGGCTCAGGCTCAAGTTCAGGGATGTCGGGGATGTCGACCCAATAGCAGACTGATAGACATCGTCCGGCATAACGAAAAGGCATCAACACGGTCGTGCTCCTCTCACCCAAGTCGTAGATTTTCACCGCCCTCCCTATCTTGTCCGTGTAATATATGGAATTGGGTCGGGTTACTCGTCTCTCGGAGGAGGAGATGCGGCAAAACCCTCTCCCAAAATAGTTGATGAATATGGTCCACTCATCCACGCTGTTAAGCTCCACACACTCCACCGGACCATCCGCAACCTCCAACCGGAAGACCTTAAACTCCACACTGTCGGCGAGAATAGAGCCTTTGAAAAATTTCATGACCAACAGTAGCCCCCGGCCACCCGGTGCCTCGATGAGATGGCTCTCTTGCCACTTCACATTCATTCTCCTCGATATCGGGACCTCTAGGGTTTGACCAAACTCGTCCAACAACGGTCTAAACTCGACCCCACCGTCAACCACGTGGACGGTCACAAACTCGTATTCACCATCGTCTGTGTCGACTACACCGTACGTCTCCCCTCGGAAGGAGGCCAAGGCGACGAGCACGACTCCTCCACCCGCTTCTCCAGGTGGCAAACATACAGTGGTGCCGTCTCCAACTCGGAACACGGTCCGCTCCTCGTAGTCGGTTGAACAGAAGATGACGTGGCAGTTGGGCTCGGTCGGGGGCCCGGTCAGGACACACCGGTTGTAGTCTGACGGGCGGTGCAGGCAAGGAAGGTCGATCTCGCGCATCGATATTGGATTCCACAGGAAGGAGTTGCCGGTAATGAGGCTCACGAGGACCAACCACCCGTGGCTGGAGCCGAGTATGCGCTTGCAATGCATGATGGGGATTTCAGTGGTCTTGCACCGGCGGTCAACAAGACTGTACAAGGACTGCCGGTGGAGATGGGCGCCGTGAGTCGTGATGAGAAGGGGAAGCTTCTCGTGATCTTCTGCCATCTCCAATTTTTCTGTACGGCAAAGTGCAAACAGAGGGAAACCAACTAATTAATTAATTAATCATGAATTAGTACAAAACAGTACGGTAAAATCACACGAAGCGGAGACTGAAAGGGGATTTTAGTTCGATTGTGTGCGTGCGTCGTCGCCTTTTTATACGTAAAATCATTGGTTTACTTTCCTATATGTATTAGGAAAGATAAAAGGAAAATTAATTCCTTTCCCTTGCCTGAATATTGCGTGAATAGGAATGTTTAATTATGGTCACATCCTAGAATATTTAGGAAATTAGTAACAACTCCTAATAAGGTTAAGTATAATATTTTCTACCTTTCCACAATACTAGTGCGCTACCCGTGCAATGCACGAGATAATTTTATTAAGGTAAATATTTAGATTTAAATAAGTGGATGATTGAAAAAATGTAAAACGCGTGTTCTGTAATACAACAAAATGTAACTTATATATCGTTAAACGCATCCTTTGTATACAATATTATTTGTTTGGTCTTTTGGTACATCGTCTGACGCATTGCATAGCCGAATATAACAGAGATTGTAAAACGTCTTTCTTGATAATCTATAGCCTTATTATTTTGAAATTGTAAATTACTTAATTTAAGGAAAAAAAAATTGTATAAGTGTATGCAATCCATTTCAAATTTGTATTATAGATGACTAAACAGAACCCAAATTTTTAGGATGCTCTAGTCCGATTTCATTTTGAATTTGAAATTAATATTATTGGACTCTGTTTTACGTTTAAAAAATTTGAACTGAAGAAACTCGTAGCCAAATGATAAAGAATTTTTAAATTTTAATTTTCAGTTAGAAATTGGGCCCAATTTTTATGCAATTCGATTTTTTTTCAGTAAATATGATCTGTTGCAATTAGGTATTTATTTATTATTTTAAATTGGGCCCGATATATATATATATATATATATATTCTTATTTTTTCTAGCATTTAATATTTATTTGTTATTTTACTTAGTCTTAGTGAACAAATTAGGTTAGGAGTCTTATATAGTATATACTACTACCTCATATTTTTTTTTTTAAATGTCATTTTGGCATTATCAACTATTAACAAAATAAATGTCGTTTTGAATATTTTGTACATATTTTTCCATTATTATCCTCATCTAGCTAATAAATACAATACGTCTTTTCATACTCACTCTTCATATTTTGTCAAAACATTCATCTCTATCCTCATTAATGAGGGTTATTATTGGCAAAAAAAATATTCTTAATAACTGTGCAACTTTTCAAAACGACATTTATTATGAATATGAGAGAATATCTCTTTTTGTACTTATTTCTCAGTTGATGATTGAAGATATCCAGCGTGTTTTATGGTATTGAGAGCTTGAGGGCTTGATTGTTTATGAGTTAATTTATTTACTTTTATTTCAACTCAAAATTTAACTCAACTTTAATTCAACCTCACCATCTTTAATATTATTCATATAATTAAATAATACAAACCAATCATTCTTACACATCACACCAACTTTAATTCACTATTCATCCACTCACATAATTTTAACTACCTATCATTTCTAATCATTTCCAATCATTTATCTCTTACTTTTACTTCAAATCAATTTTAATCATTTTATTTCAAATATTATTTTAATAATTACACTAACAACTAAGTATACCACTTTTTTCAAAATTAACTATAATTAACCAAAATAACTCGAACAAATTATTTCATAAACAATCAAGCCTGAATCTTCTATTATCTCTTGTACGCTTCCCTACAAAGCAAACTCACGGCGTGACAAATATTTAAATGCATATTTTTCGACTACCATGCTATTAATGCATACCTAGTACCAACATACAATATGCATAAGCTCCTTTATAAGTACACATCTGAGTTCGTACTAATGCTAACAAATGCATAAACTCTATTAAAAAAACAGTGAAAATGTAATAATATCAGACTCAAGGAAAAATTTAATAATTTCATAAACTCAAGGTTCTGGTTCAACTTCTTGTGGTTCTAGTTCAAGTTCAGGTTCAGGATTGTGTTCAACTTCTTGTGGTTCAAGTTCAGGTTCAGGAATGTTGGGGATGTCGACCCAATAGCATAACGACACATAGCGTCCCGCGTAACGAAAAGGCATCAACACGGTCGTGCTCCTCTCCCCAAAGTCGTACACTTTCACCGCCCTGCCTTTCCACTCATCGGTGTAATATACACAATTAGGTCGACATGCTCCTTTCTGAGAGGTGCGGCAAAAGCTGCTCCCTAAATTGTTGATGAAGATAGTCCACTCTTCCACGCTGTCGAGTTCCACACACTCCACCCGATGGTTGGCGGCAACCTCCACCCGGAAAACCTTAAACTCGACGCCGACCTTGAGATATCCGCCTCTCATCAACTTCATGACGAGCAGGAGTCCCCCGCTTCCCGGCGCCTCGATGAGGTGGCACTTGTACGCATTCACCCAGTTTCTCCTTGCATATGGGACCTTTACGGTTCGACCCAACTCGTCCAACAACGGTCTAAACTCTAACCCTCCCTCGACCACGTGGACGGTCACAAACTCGAATCCACGGTCGTCTGTGTCGACTAAACCATACATCTCCCCTCGGAAGGAGGCCATGGCAGCGATCTGCACTTCTCCAGGTGGCGAACTGACGGTGGTGCAGTCCCTGACTCGGAACACGGTCTGCTCCTCTTCGTTGAGGGAACAGAAGATGATGTGGCAGTCGGGCTCAGTCGGGGGCCCAGTCAGGACACACCGAGAGTACATGTGCGCGTCGTGAAGGAAGGGGAGGCTGATCTGGCTCATTGAATCTGGGTTCCATAGGGAGGATTTTCCTGTCAGAATGTTCACAAGGACGAGCCACCCGTGACCGGAGCCTATTATGCGCCTTGGGATTAGGATGGGAAGTTGAGTTTTCTGGGACTGCCGGTCGACCAGACTGTAGAAGGACTGTCTAGAGGGATGGTCGCCGTGTACTGTCATGAGCAGGGGAAGCTTCTCATTATTCTCCTTCATCTCCAACTCCAATTTTGCTGCAAAAATAAACTAATTAGTACAAATTAAACTATTGCACGAAAATAAACTGCAAAAATCATATGAAGGGTGGGACTTTAGATTTACCGGTCGATCGAGAATTAATTAACGGGCCGGAGACGGAAAGAGAATTTTAGTAGATCGATTGTGTGTGTGTGCGCGTCGCCTCTTTGTGCGTACGTAAAAGCATTGCTTTAACTTATATGAAAACTAGTACGGCACCCGCGCGTTGCGCGACATCATGTTAAATATATTGATGAATTATAATTTAAACAAATGACAATTTATTTAAAATAATGTCACTTACTAAGCATTTGAATAATTATACATATAACATTAGTTGTAGGCAAATTGAGCTTATTATGATCACTATTGTCAATGAAAATATTAATCTTTCGTTTATAACTCTAGAAACAACAATATGCTACTATTATGACTAAGTGCATATTTTTTCAGCAACAATATCACATATAACAACAATAGTTGACTTTTGATCAACTCACATTGCCTAAGACAACATAATAAAAAATATCATCGCTGGAATTTAAATAGTAGTATTGAATTGGAAAACGTCAAGGATAATTGTAGAACAAAAAAAAAATATGTTGCGAGAATTTTATCTTTTATACTTTAAAATTGTGTTTTTAGTTTTTTTGTGGAATTAAGAGAAAAATTCTTCAATATCATTATTAGTCATTAAGTCAATAATATATCTAGCTATTTGGACTGAAAATTATTTATAAACGGAAGCTAATTAAACTTCTTGAAATATGCATTGAGATTTTCGCTGTAAAAATATTGAATTATTTAAATAAAATTTCATTGATAAAGGAAAGACAATTATAGCAGACAATTTTTACTCCAACATACATGTAAATTGATGAATAGCTTCTAATAGTTTTTTTTTTTATAATTTAAGTATTACTTTTGAACACAAATTCACATCAATTTTAATTGCACAATAAATGTTTAATTGAATATAATGTTTATAAATTATAAATTTTGAATATATTTATAATTATATATTTATTTATAAAAATTAATTATGTTTATGGTTGAGTTACATAAAAGTTAAAAAAAAGTATAGTAAATGAAGCTTTGGGAATATAAGAGTAATTATTTAATAAGTAAATAAATATATATACATAATTAAGTGTTTTTTTTTTTGTTTTTGTAAAAACAAATTAAGTTGATGGTTGTATTACATAGAAGTTATCAAAATTTATTTCAGTGTAATAAATGTAGTTTTGGAGGGAAAAGAAAATTTTTCCAGCTGCTTAGCTTTAATATATACTAGTACGTGACCCGCGTTGCGCGACTTGACATTAAAAATAATTTGGGTGAATTATAATTTGATATACATAAAACATGTATAGAGTTAATAAAAAGTAAGATAAATATTTTATTTAATATATTCAAAATATTATCATGAATATAGCAATGTCCGCTAAAATCAGTCTTTTGCTTAATCTTAGTAATCGATGAACTGTATTCATTATGACCATTATCATAAATAATAATCATCAAACAATTGGAATCGGTGACTCCCGAAAACAATATATAACTGACTGTGAGTACAAAGTACCATATGTTTTTTTTTTAAAAAAATATATAACTAAATTAAAATAATAATTTATGATATTCAACGAAAAATATTTTTCACATTAATTATACTCCTTGAAACTTCATCATTCTCGCATAATAAAGACATTATTACTATTATATAGGTAAACTGATATGAAATAATTGAAATAAACATGTAGAAATATGATCCAATTAAAAAATATAATTTGAATAAGTAAAATAAAAAACAAAAATGACTCATTTTGAACTGCATGTTTCAAATTAGGTCCACATATTTTTCTCTCTCTTTTTTTTTTAAATTATCTAAATAAATTTTAGTAATTTTTTTCAGACTGACATGCAAGATGGATCACCTTTTGCAAACTTAGAAATAGGCACAGTAATCGTTAATATTCATGTCAATAACAAAGTTATTTATTTTTTGTGTGCAATTATGTGAAATAAATTTAATATAATTTTTGGAAGTGAATTCATAAGATAAAAAAGAATAATACAAAATACACTATATATATTATAATTAAAAAAGTATATTATTTTTATAAAACTAATATTTATGATATATGATAAGAAAAAAGTAGTTGATGTATTATAGTAAGCCTTGTTGAATTTTATTGCAACAAATTAGTAGCGATATTATATTAGCATCATTCTCTTAACAAAACATGTGTTATAATAACAAAAAATTAACAATAATTAATACATTATGCCATATTTATTTATAAAAAATTATAGTTGCATAATTATGAATAAATAAATAAATTAAAATGAGGGCAATCACTTTATCACAACCATTTAAATGACCTCAGATGTCGGTCTCAATAAAAAATGATATCGACTAAAAACAAATAAATTAAAACAACTATTTATTTTAAGCTCAACCAATTCAATCAAATGAACTAAAACCCATATAAAATGTCTCATATATAACAAAAAATCAACTAAATAATTGGATGATAAATATACATTGTTGTAATCATTCTTTCGAGTCAAAAGTATATCGTCACTATTTCTTTCTCATCTCTTATGGTTGAGACTTGAGACTCTCTCTCTCTTTTTATATCATTTCCTTTTTTTTTACAATATAACTCCACAATATTAGTCTATTTCTTACTCATAAATGAAACCAAATTCCGATGTCATGTTCAAAACTAAATCATCTAATTTTTATTATGCATACAAATTGTATCACTTTATGTCCATCTAGAAGTTGAAAAATAAAAGTACAAATGTCTATATATAATAAATTATATAATTTCAAGATGTTTTTATTTTTTTGTAGATTTTCAGGTCATAATAAGGTAACGATCAAGATGATAAATGTCAATGGATCGATCAATAGCCAACACTTATTTTGCATTGAATTTATGATAATTATAATTTAACTTACTTTGTCAGAAATACATATTGAGAGAGTTCTTGTTAAACAATAATAATAAAATATTTAAATGTAATATATAACTCTAAAATGATAAAAAGTAAAACTAACACATGTGATAAATGATAAAAAAAAAAAAAGTGTATGAACATGTTGAGATGACCTATTCAATAAATTGACAAAAAAAAAAAAAATTATACTAACTAAAAATAAATAAAGTAAACAAACTTTATATTTTCAGGCCAATGAACACCTTCAATCAAACCAAATTCAGTATAAGTTTTTCTTCAGTCTTCATAGTTAATGACATGAGTTATACCTCTTTGAAATAATGTCACTCTCCCCATTTGTATGTTATCATTTTTCTTTTTTTAATATCAGTTCTGAAATATCATCTATTTTTAATTCACAAATAAAATTAAGTTTAGATATCATGTTCGAATTCTAAGTTTGCTTATATCTTTTTTTTGTTTCATTTGTTCATATTCATGGTTGATATTTGTAAAAGAACCTAAATTGATAATTTTTTTTGGACCATATAAAGGTTATTTTGTGTTTTAGATATATATTTTATATGGACATGCAAGTTCGTCCTTAATGCCTGTAGATGGTGCCTTTTATTTTATTTTATTTTAAAAATTTTATTCCTTTTAGAATAAATTACTTTATTTATAACAGATATAACTCCATTCTTTCTCTCTCTATCTTTCTTTTTTTTTATTATTTTCAAAATAATTTATTAGAAAAAAAAAATAAAAATAAATAAATATGAAATTTAGTTGTGTAAGTTTGGGGGACAGAAAAATTAAAAGAAAAGCGAGAGCACAACACAACAGTGAGTGAAAAAACATAGCTCCTGCGATTTTCGACGACAAAAATCTCCTCCTGCGAGCTCCTTGATCTTCTTCCGATTTGACCTCTTCCGGTGGCGGCGAGGCCGGTCCTGCGGCCGTCGCTGACCGCCCCTCTTCTTCTTCGCTGTCTCTTCTCCTCAATTTATAGCCATGGCGTTTTCTTTCTCTTCCCCCTTTCGTTGGCCGTTGGTGGTTGAGGGACCGGCGGAGGTTCCCGGCCTTAATCCGAGTTTGTAGATGCTGCTCGTGGTGATTGGGATCCCCGATTGTTGTTGTTGGGCAGGTTTGTTTGGTGGTTTGGTGCAGGGAGCGATTCGGTGGTTAGGGTTCGTATAGGGGTCCGAGGTTTTCCGGCGGGGTTGTCTGACTGGGTTGTCTTGGCCGTTTGAGAGCCTGGGGATGGTGGTTCAGGGCGTTTGGTTTGGGCTTCGTGGCGATTTCAGGGGTTCTGGCTCTTGTTTGGGGGTTGGCGATAGAGGAGGGAGGGACGCGTCTTCGGCTGTGGTTGCGAGGAGGAGTTGGTGGTGGTTGGCGGGAGAGGGGGCTCCGGTGGCTGCTAGGTGTTGTGCATGGTGGTTGTCGGGGCTGGGGTCCGGGCAGGGAGCGGCTATCCTGGTGCACCTCTTGTTGGGTTGATTGGGATCCAGTTTTTCTGAGTCGGGTTAGTGGTGCTAGCCTAGCTCGGATAATTCCGGTTGGGGCTGCTCGGCCTGGTCTCCTCGGTCAGTGGCTTCCGTCCTCTGGGTTGGGTTCGGGGGCGAAGTCTCGCTTCGTGTTAGGCCTTCGGCAGTTTCCGGTGTTGGGGCTTGGCTAGGGGCCTTTCCTAGAGTCGGTTGTTGCTGCTTTTTCGGCTTTGTCAGATCTCCGGGGGATGGTTGTTTAGTTTTTTTTGCTTTCTTGTTTGTTTTGTAGGTTGTCCTTTTTTTTTTGCTTAGTATGGTTGTTGTTTTTGTTTCGGAAATGAATACAGGCTAGGCATTGTGCAGTGGCTCAGTTTTTCATTTTCCTTTATTTTCGTTTTGGAGTTCTTTAGGCCGCCTAGTGCGTGTCCTCTTAGTTTGCTTTTCTTGTTTGTTGTGTTAGGTGTGTTTTTGGTTTGGGTCGTTGACCCCTGTCTTATTACCCTGTTGGGGCCGTAGATTATTACCCTGTTGGGGCCGTAGATTATCCCGTTGGGGTCTTGTAATTTGTTCTTTTTGCACTTTTGTGCTTTGTTATAGTACCTCTATCGTTCTGGAAAAAAACAAAAAATAAAAATAAAAAAATAAAAAATGTGTTGTGTAAGTTTGCAATTTTTTACTAACCATGTGAATGAATTTTGTATTAAATTTTAGATATTTAGAAAAATATCACCAATAATTAGCATGTTATTCTATTAAGTCGTAAACTATTGGAGCCCTTTTATTATAACTAAAATAGATAACCACCTTAAAGTATATTTTGTGTATATTATTTTCACTAATATGATTATAAAAATAACATAATATATTTGAATTATTATACATAAACTATCTATAATGATAATTCTATTTTTTTTAATTAAGTTTTTGTACACATAATAATTTTTTGTTGTTTGAATTTTCCACGTACAAGTCTCAATGCAAAATTAAATATAAACTTAATTATTTTCTTGAACAAACAATTTAGTACTATTTTTGTAATGATATATCATACTTAGAAATTGTCAAAATTTATATCTAAATGATAAATGTAGTTTTGGAGAATTTTTTTTCCCAAGCTACTTAACTAAGTGTACATTAAACATGATAGACAAAAATTAGGAGCTATGCACGGTTTCCTAACATACATGAAACAAATGTATTCATTATTCTCAAATTTAATACTAAGTGGAAATTTAATCCAAAATTTAAGAAGAGATTAGTTATCAAATAATGTGCAAACATTTAATGTAGATTTTGAGCGGGAATTTGGCAGCTGCTCCGCTTTAATATTATATATAGATTAATTAATTCATTAATTCCTTTCCCTTGCCTGAGTAGGAATATTAAATTTAAAAGCGGTGGTGAGTTGTGCTTTTAATTAGTTAGGGTCCCAATCATCGATATTTAGGAAAGGTAACTATTTTTTTTTTTTTTCCAAAATGATAGGAGTACTATAAAAAAGACGCACAAAAGTGTGGAATTACAAACTAGGAGGCTAGACCGAAGTCCGCCTAGAATCGCTGGCAACGCCAGAAGAAAAACAAACTCAA
>CACSLK010004199.1:3861853-3875942 GCA_902706635.1 Striga hermonthica
AAAAAAAAAAAAATTTACATTCCAACAGAAATTTTCTGTTGGAATTCTTTATATTTTTCGTTAGAATAGCTATGCCAATGGATATTCCTACGTATAAAAATCCGTAGAAAAAACGGACCGTCGAAATAGCTAAAATCCAACGGAAAATCCTATGGAAATAAATTCCTACAGCTATTCTAACGGAAAAATTCCGTTGGAATTCCTCAATTATTGAAACATAGCCAACACTTATTCCAACATAAAAATATTCATTGGAATTTCCAACGGAAATTTTTGTCGTTGGAATTTTTCGTTGGAATTGAAGTGTTTTCTTGTAGTAATATAGAGATTAGATCAAATGTGTCCTTATTCTAAAAATGTGGATGTGACTCAGTCTTAGCTATTACATAAGAAACAATGTGTACTCAAAATTTAATTTTTTTATTTTTTAGTTGGTTAAATATTAATGTGTACTCAAAATTTAATTATTTTATTTTTTTAGATGGTTAAATTTTGATTTGATCGTTGACTTTTGGCGTTGACCGTTAACCGTAGCTTATGCCCTGTTGTCCTAAACGTATGCGTCCGCCCCTGATTCGGGGGCCCGGCCCGCGAGGAGAGGGAACGGGGTACAAAAGCATGAGTGAACATCATCCTCCCTATATATTATTCTCGAATGCGCTGAGCCTACATGGCTGCTTCTGGTGCTTCAGAATCCTATTTGGCAAAGAATCATGCTTCGTAATTAGGTTTGGACAAATAATATTGATATATTAATAATTAATAATCTAGGTTCGGACATTCCATAAATATTAAATAGCTAACTTAGGTATTTTAATTCACTTGTACTAATACAACTTTTTAATTCTTTGTAATTTTACATAGTGACACATTAATTGACTAATATATCCCTGACTTTTGATTTGTTTCCTTCAATTAGTTATTTAATTGTAAAAGTATTTTAAAAGTTGATAACTTGTGTATTTTTTATCGGTTTTACATATATAATATATCAAATTAATCATCTTTTGATGATTTTCGATTTGACATCCATATTGTATATATGAAATAATAAATTATATTTATCTCTATAATAATAAAAAATAATAATATTTATTAAAATTCATTAGAAAAATAAAATTATTTCTCAATTGATATATTTATGTTTAATGTAGTTATATGTTGTAAGTTAAAAAATTATTATAATATAACACAAGTAAATCACACGAATAAAAAAATGTCATACTAAATATATAATAATATATATTTTTATAATAGGTATTTAAAATTTTCAATTACTTTTTCTCATTAATTTTAGATTTTAAGAAAATATTAGCAAGCACTCGTATAATACACGGGCGTTGTACTAGTATATAATAATAATCCATAATGGAGATAGTGAAGCTGTTAATATCCACTTGGTTTGAGTTTGACATGTGGATAATGTAGAATATGGAGATAGTCGCACAGGTGATCAATTGTGATTGAGAGAACTGAAATTTGAGCCATACAAAGGTCAATTTTAAATATTATCTGTCCGATTTGGTAAAACCGAACCCTGAAGGGGCGGTCCGATAATGAACCGAGTTACTTTCAATAACCGATAATTGACTATTGTTACAAGTGAGTCGATACAGTTCGCTTTATTTTGTTGTCGGTTCGATTGGATTCGGTTTATTATTTTTGGTAAAAATGCCAGCTCTAGCCTACTACTGTACTATACTGTTGGTATTCATGAACAAAAGGCCTTGAATAATTGAATACATGTGTGCCATATCATTTTATATTTGCATTTATGAGAGAGAAGCACCGATTTTTCTTATTAATATGTGCTTAATATTTAATTTTTTTACTGAATAAAAATTAAATACTTAAAAAAAAAAATTGGTCATGTTAGGTTCGATATCGTTACCAATGTTCACAAAAAAAATAAAAATAAATAAATAAATAAAAATGATCGTTTGTATGATGCAAGGGTGGTGTGAACCAAAAAACCGATTAGTAGATAGGAACACAATAGTGTTAAACCCGTGCGATGCACGAGAGAATATGGTTCAATAACAATAATTATCGTAAGTTAATTAAAAAATTATATTTTTGCAAATCAATTGAAAAAATGAAATTTATCTTAATATTATTAAAAATCCATTATAAATAGATTGATGGAATGACCGGTCACAGTGGTACTCACAAACTAATATTGTTAAAGCAAGATCACTGTTGCGCTGATAGCACAAAATAGAATTTTCTATTTATTGAAACATAATAGGCCGACGTGTATGTTACTAATAATCGTTGACTCTTTTTAATACTCACCAACCATCACATAGGAAATCACAAATGGTAACTGATGTCACATGAATTTTAAAGGTATTTACATATCAAAACGAAGATAACATAGCACATATACTTCAAAGACAACCTATTTTAAGAAGCTATTAATGTTTAAAAAAAAAATCAATACAAGTCAAACTCATTATATTTAGATATTATTAAAAAGTTCATTATGCACAACATTTTCGGTCTAAGCTTAGAAACTCGATCTCCACACACTAAAATTTTTAAACCACTACGATTGGTTACATGTGATCGACACAAAAAGGGAATGCATTTTTTTGAAGCTTTGTTTGTTGATGAGTACATATAAAATATATTTTCTGCGATCATAGTGTCAGTCTTAATCAGGAGATATATAGTCACATCACACGTAAACATGATATGCATATATTAATTAATAAATTGATTATATTTGACATAAAGATGGTAATATGTCCATATTAATATTTTGCATAAAAACGTAATTAGAATCATTATACTTTTTTTATACCATGTTTATATAAGTTAAATAAAATCTTTGCTAACAAAATTTATCGTCCAAAATATAGTATATAGTCCTAAATTTAACAAAATATTTGCTAACAAAATCGTTGCTAATAAAATCATTGCTCATAGCCAAGCAAGATTTTACTGGATCAATGAATATTTGCTAACAAAATTATCCACGGGATTGTTATAAAAATAATATTTCTAATTTTATCCGAAAATTTTTAAGCGGGAAAACTTCATCCATTTTTAGCAAATTAGATTCGTCCATTGTATAGATATAGATATAGATATAGATTCTAACCAATTCCCAAAACATATAAAGTTGTATCAAATTTGAACTAGTCACTAATCGTAACATGGAAGTACTGGAAAAACTCATATAACAAAAATAAAATAAAATAAAATAAAATAAAAAAATTCACAAGTATCCTTAGCCAGATAATTCTACATTACTAGAACAAATAAGAATACGATGACTATATAATAAAATTAATACCCAATATTCAACATGTTTTCCAATTACCATGCTATTAATGCATACTCACAATTGAGTGCGGAATTATGGGGTCTTCTTCAAGGCCTAGTTTTGGTTTGGAAGTTGGGTTACCGCAAGGTGGTGGCGGAAGTGGACAACATGAACGTTATTGATTTGGTGGTACATAATGGCGAGCACACTAGAATTCATAGGAGTATTATCATGGAGATTAAAGAACTTTTGGGAAGAGAGTGGGAGCCGGAGATTGGGCATATCTACCGGGAAGAAAATTTTGCGGCGGACTACCTTGCTTCCTTAGCATCGACCATGCCGGGCGGTCTTCATATACTGAACGACCCTCCCACGAGGTAAAACCGTGGATCGAACATGACGTTCTCAGGGTAGCCCACCCTCGTAATATCGTAGTTTAAGGCTTTAGCCTCCTTCTTTGTACAAAAAATAAAAAAATAAAAAAATAATATCAATGAGCTCGTTTATAAGTTGCACATCGAGTTCATACGAGTGAGTAGCTTACCAATGCATAAAACTCTAAAGGGAAAATAGTGAAAATTTAACAACAACAACAATATTAATAATAATATTCAAGGTTCTCAATGCATAAAACTCTAGGAAACTAGTGAGAACTTAGTAATAATAAAAATAAATTCAAGGTTGTGGTTCTGGTTCAGGCTCAATCTCATGCACAGGCTCAGGCCCAAGCTCAGGCTCAGGTTCAGGGATGTCGGGGATGTCGACCCAATAGCAGACTGATAGACGTCGTCCAGCATAATGAAAAGGCATCAACACGGTCGTGCTCCTCTCACCCAACTCGTAGATTTTCACCGTCCTCCCTATCTTGTCCGTGTAATATATGGAATTGGGTCGGGTTACTCATCTCTCGGAAGAGGAGATGCGGCAAAACCCTCTCCCAAAATAGTCGATGAATATGGTCCACTCATCCACGCTGTCAAGCTCCACACACTCCACCCGACCATCAGCAACCTTCAACCGGAAGACCTTAAACTCCACACTGTCGGTGATGAAAAATTTCATGACCAACAGTAGCCCCTGGCCACCCGGTGCCTCGATGAGATGGCTCTCGTGCCACTTCACGTTCGTTCTCCTCGGTATCGGGACCTCTAGGGTTTGACCCAACTCATCCAACAATGGTCTATACTCGACCCCACCGTTGACCACGTGGACGGTCACAAACTCGTATTCACCATCGTCTGTGTCGACTACACCGTACGTCTCTCATCGGAAGGAGGCAAAGGCGATGAGTATGACTCCTTCACCTGCTTCTCCAGGTGGCGAACAGACAGTGGTGCCGTCCCCTACTCGAAACACGGTCCGCTCCTCGTAGTTGGTTGAACAGAAGATGACATGGCAGTCAGGCTCAGTCGGGGGCCCGGTCAAGACACACCGGTTGTATTCTGCCGGGTGGTGCAAGCATGGAAGACCGATCTCGCACATCGATATTGCATTCCAATTTCCACAGGAAGGAGTTGCCAGTAACCAGGCTAACGAGGACTAGCCACCCGTGGCTGGAGCCGAGTATACGCTTGCAATGCATGATGGGGATTTCAATGGTCTTGCACCGGCGGTCAACAAGACTGTACAAGGACTGTCGGTGGAGATGGGAGCCGTGAGTCGTGATGAGAAGGGGAAGCTTGTCGTGTTTTTCGGTCATCTCCAATTTTTCTGTACTGCAAAGTGAAAACAGAGGAAAACCAACTAATTAATCCTGAATGAGTACAGCAGAAAAATCGATACGTTTTATGTGGGGTAAACACGAAGCAATTCCTGCTTGCAGAAAAAATGAACGACAAAGCGACTAATGCCCTCAAGACCACACCCGACAAGGATGATCCGGGGGGAGATCCGCCGCAAGGTCATCCAGAGTCGGAGTTCCCAGCCCTTTCTCAGAATTTGTTCCCAGCATCTAAACGGTCGAGGATCCGGAATCGCCAAGGAGAACTACTGGAGCACCAATATCGTCCGACATCGACGAACCACCCTGTGGAAAACCTAGCAAAGCAGGGTCCTCAACCACTGAAATGGTCGTTCCGAGACATGGTCAACAAACAGAAGAACCACGTGGAGATGATCTCCGACGACGAAGGGGGCGAAGAAGGAGAGGAAGATGAGGAGGAGGAGGTATCATTGGACTTTTCCAGCCCCACTCCGGAGATCACGGTTAAAAGAAAGTTTTTTGAGCGGATCAATAAGGAGTGGCAGCATGTGGTTGTCGTTAAACCTTTTGATACATCGATCTCGATGGTTTCCCTGTATAACAGGCTAACCAAGATGTGGCCGTTCATGTCAGGATACACTATGATGGACTTAGAGAACGGGTTCTTCCTTATTGACCTTCTTAATCAGGAGGATGCAACGAAGGTACTCACGGGGGGGCCTTATGTTGTAGGTAATGGATATTTGCACGTCCAACCATGGAACCTTGATTTTGATGCAACAAAAGCAGAGGTGACCACCACTGTGGCATGGATCCGATTACCCGGCATGCCTGCACACTTCTATCATAAGAAGATTTTTCGCATGGTAGTCCGGATTGTAGGAAGGGTATTCAAAATTGATCACCAAACAGCAGCACGTACCTGGGGCAAATTTGCTCGCCTTGCAGTCCTAGTGGACACCACCAAACCATTATGTGCGATTTTTAAGATTAACGGAAAGATTCAAAAGGTGGTCTACGAGAATTTGTCGAATATCTGCTTCCAGTGTGGAAGAATTGGGCATTCTACAGCTCTGTGCCCTCATATAACACCAGAACCAGAGCATGCCAGTGATCCTAAGACAGCCCTCCAACACATGGAAGTTCAAGGTGGTGGAAAAGACACCGGAGGCACGGGAAATCAAAAGGCAAACGAGGATGGTGAGGCTGCACCGGTGTATGGGCCTTGGATCCAAGTCCCACAACGCACGCGCCAACCTTACGCGCGGAAAGAGAAGGGGGCGATCGCTACGCAACCGGCGAAATTTACGCGAGTGGAATCTCGTCCAGGATCCCGGTTTGATGTTTTGGAAAGCGAGGATCTTAGAGGATCGTACCAGGCTTTTGAATTTGGGGCGCATTCTAAGGGAATTAATGAGAATTATGATTTTATTCCGAATAAGCAGACATCGGATAGAGAGGACATGACGTGGCATAGGGTCATGGGTAAGAATAAAAAAAACCCAGAAACAATATTGGCAACAATAAAGGTGGTGAATCTAGTGGGCAAGTAAAGGGTGTTGGACCTGAGAATATATTGTCAACTGCAAGGGAGAAGGCCCAAACCCAGACCTCTGGGCCAACAAGAACCAAAATGACAACTACTATAAGGACCGATATACCTGTTCGAAATTCCGGCCCTCACCAGACCGAGCGGATTCAAGTAGGAGTCGGGCTTGACCCATCTAAACACCATGTTGTAGTCGTCCACCCTGACCAATCCACATCTAACCTACACCAAAGCCTGCAAACGAACCATGTGATCTCTCCCGACGTCTCCATGATGTCGGAAGGGGAGCATGGCCTCCGACTCCAGGAGCCATGGCCTGAGGAAGAGAGAGCACAATGGGACGCCGAAGACAACCCTGAGGCCGTAGCCCAAATTATGGACCTTGAGGACGAGTCGGACATGCAAGTCCATCGCCCCGTCTAATGGCGTTCGCCACCATGTTTCTTACATTATTTTTCATGAATATTATGACGTGGAATACCCAGGGCGCAGGCTCAAATGGATTCAGAGGAGCGTTCTCAACTCTAATTCACCTCTACAGACCAGATGTTGTGGCTCTATTTGAACCAAGGATCAGTGGGTCAAATGCAGACAAGTTCGTGCATTTTAGTAAATTTGAGAACTCGTTTCGTATCGAAGCGCAGGGATTCTCCGATGGAATATGGATCATGTGGAAGGATGATGTGTAGTTGGAAGTTCTCAGCTACACGAATCAACTAGTCCACACCCGCATAGGTAAGAATGGCTTCGGCTCACTGGTGTCGTTTGTATACGCTAGCCCAACTGCTGCTATCCGGAAGAGGTTATGGATTAGTTTGGAGGAGTTGGCGGCAGGCATATCTGAACCTTGGCTTATCGGGGGCGATTTCAATTGCCTCCTCCGTCGGGAAGATAAAGTGGGTGGTTCCTCTACTTTTTGTAATATTAGTCGGGACTTTTCAGAGTGGTTGTTCAATAACTGCATCGAGGAGGTCGCTACGGATGGACATCTTTTTACATGGGTAAGAAACGGAAGGGATGGAAGATTGGCAGAAAAACTAGATAGATTTGTCGCAAATTTGCCATGGATGGAGACCTTTGAGACTGGCCGTGTCAGGCTCTTGCCACGGACTCATTCGGATCATTCCCCTTTACTAGTGGGTTTTGGTGACCGCCCTGTGGAACCGCAAGGTACGAAACCCTTTCGTTTCTTGGCGGCATGGCTCCTCCACCCGGGATTCCACGATTTGCTTTCCGGGTCGTGGACGGAATCCTTGAGTTTTACTGAGGCGACAAGGAATTTTGTAGAGAAAGCAAAAGAGTGGAATTTTACAGTCTTTGGCAACATATTTCAAAAGAAAAAGAGGCTCTTAGCACGGCTAGGTGGCATTCAAAAGTGCAGAAGGTTTTATGTAACAGGGCGGCTTATGAGGCTAGAACACCAACTTCGGGGAGAATTGGAGGAGATTATATTGCAAGAAGAGCTACTGTTAGTGCAAAAATCTTCCAGAGAGTGGGCTTATTTGGGTGATAGGAACACTGCATATTATCACAGACAAATTAAGCAGCACCGCCGACGTCGGAGAATTACCGAATTAGTGGATGAGAATGGGCACTCAGTAACGGATCAAGCGACACTTCAAAGCCTGGCCACCGATTATTTTAGAAACATTTATACAGCCGGGCCGATTCTGACTCAACTCCTCGACGTGCCGAATTTCTTCCCGAGAAGAGATGTGGTCAGACGACAATTAATGGAGGCTGATATCCAAGACGAGGAGATTCACACGACACTAGAAAGCATGGGTCCATTAAAAGCCCCGGGAGCCGATGGGCTAAATGCATTATTCTACAAGAAAAATTGGGAAGTAGTAGGCCCGTCGGTCCGAACCTTTATCCGAAAAATGTGGGAAGATGGGGTTGTACCCAGCGAGGTAAACCAAACACTCTTGGTCCTGATCCCAAAAGTTGATAATCCGTCCTCCATTCGACAGTTCAGGCCGATAATCCTTCTTAATGTCGTCTACAAAATTTTCACTAAAATTTTAGTGAATAGAATGAAAGACTCTCTGCCAGAATTAATCCATCCAGCTCAAGCAAGTTTTGTCCCGGGACGACAAATTACTGATAACATTGTAGTAGCCCAAGAATTGATCCACTCAATGCGGATTAAGAGGGGGGCGAGAGGCCATATGGTCATTAAAGTGGATCTTGAGAAGGCCTACGACTATCTTAGATGGGATTTTATTGAAGAGACGCTGCGGTTTGCCGGATACCCGAGCAAGTTTATTACGGCAGTTATGGCAAGCATAAACTCGGCATCGATGCAGCTTTTGTGGAATGGTACGACTAGCGAGGAGTTCCATCCTACCAGAGGGATTCGGCAGGGAGACCCTATGTCCCCGTATATATTCGTGTTGTGTATGGAGAGATTGGCCCAGATCATTGAAAAAGCAGTCGCTGACTCCGTGTGGCGCCCAATCTCGGTGGGTAAGGGAACAGTCAAGGTACCTTTCCTAATGTTCGCCGATGATCTCCTTCTTTTTCTTGAGGCTTCTGATGATCAGGTCCAAGTGCTTAACCGAGTCCTCGACTATTTCTCTTCTCACTCAGGGCTTAAAGTTAGCCCGGAAAAGACGCTAGCTTTCTTCTCTAATAATATTGATAATCAGGAGCAAATTAGAATGGCCGAATTGCTTAACTTCAGGAGGACGAACAACTTGGGAAAGCATCTTGGCGTCCCGATCTTCCACAGTCGAGTAACTAAGGAGCATTTCACCCATATTGTCGAAAGAACAGAGTCACGACTTAATGGATGGCGGATGAAATCTCTTTCAATGGCCGGGAGAGTAACTCTTACCCAATCCCTCATCTCCGCTCTCCCTTATTATTCCATGCAGTCCGCTCGCCTACCGTACTCTACTACGGATGGAATTGAGAAAATGAGCCGTGCGTTTGTATGGGGAGGAACCGAGGAGAAGAACCGCCTACACCTAGTCGCTTGGAGCGAAGTGTGCAAGCCGAAAGAAGAAGGAGGACTGGGCATTAAAGATCTTCGTCGCATGAACAAGGCGCTGCTAATGAAACTTGGGTGGGGGCTCTTAACGAAGAGAGATTCATTATGGGCTCGGGTCCTAACAGCAAAGTATGGATTTGAGCCATCCCCAACAGTGGAGAGCATCAAGTGTAATCAGGGGTCTCATCTGATGCAAGCGTTGAAAAAAATTTGGCCTGATGTAGTCAGAGGGGTTCGATGGATCATCGGAAATGGGGAGAAGGTCAGATTTTGGCGCGACTTATGGCTAGGCACGGAAAGACCTCTGATCGAGTACATTCAAGCACAGCCGATAGGAGTAAACGTCGATGCAAAGGTGGCAGAGTATGTCGACGAATATGGGCGATGGAGATGGGACCTATTTCATGGGCTCTTGCCGTCAGGTATTATTCTGCGCATTGCTAGCATGCTTCCCCCGAGGGCTTCGGCTGACGAGGACCGCATATTATGGAACGGGTCCCATGATGGTAGATTCTCAACTAAGTCGGCATACAAGTTGCTTGGCCAGGAAGAGATTAATCACGACAAACCGCTGTTGAAATTAATTTGGCGCGCACCGGCACCGCAAAGGGTGCGTAGCTTCTTGTGGCTCGCGGCTAGGGGAAGACTATTGACTAACCTGGAGCGAGTCCGGCGTCACATAGCTAATGTCGATTTGTGTGACGTGTGTGGAGGATGTGAATCGCAGCTGCATGTCCTCTGAGATTGTCCGGTGACCAAGGAGGTGTGGGAGCGACTAATTCCGAGCGGCCAGGTCCGTAGCTTCTTTCAGCAGCCCCTGAAGGCGTGGATCAATTCGAATCTGAGCACTAATAGGCTGGGGACGAAAACCATGTAGAACAACATCTTCTCTATCGCCAGATGGAGAGCATGGTACTGGAGAAATGAAAGGATATTTAATCAGCGTGCGCTAGGTCCTGTGGCCAGAGAGATGGAGGTTATGCGTCTGGCGGAGAATTACAATCGGGCGGATAAGGCATATGTTTGTAAGATTGGTTACTACCAATCTTACAATTTAAAAAAAAAAATGTCATCATTTAATCTATATATATATATATATATTTGTATTTACGTGAAATATAAACTAAAATTCCACCTAAATTATTAAAATTACTAATGTTAGTAAGTTTTTTCAAATATTTCCACTTCTAGAAATTAATTAATAAATTTATTTATGAAGTTGGCACAATTAATAAATCTGATTTGGGTATATAGTTGGCAATTTTATTTGAGGTTTCTGATGGCCATTTTTATTTTTTTGGTAGGAAATGTGTTATTATTAATAAATATTCAAATAAAGTGGGCGATTTTATTTTGGCTTAATTGCTAATAAATCTATGACTTTTTCGAAAATTGCAATTATATGCATCACTTTTAAACTTGGCAAATATATACACCACTTTTGTAATTTTTGGCAATTGTATGCACCGGGCCCAATTTCGGGCTTTGACTGCTGACATGATTGCTGAGTTTAAAAATGATGCATATAATTGCAATTTACGAAAAGATCATGGTTTTATTAGCAATTAAACTAATAAAATATTTATTTAATTTATAGCTTAGTTACCAGTTTCTGGATTCCTTCCCGACTGCTTTGGGCGAGGACTTCCTACTCATTGACTTTACTATTTCATTTATTATATTTTCTATCTTATATTATATTATCTTATAAGATAATAAATAAGATAATGAATATTTATTATATTATAATAATAATATTATAATGTATTACATTATATAATATTATATTTTATAGTATAATAAATATAAGATAATATAATATAATAATTAATAAATTAATATATTATCTTATATTATATCATTTTATAAAAAACATATTATCTCATATTATATTACCTTATATTATCTTATATTATCTAATACTATCTTATATCTTACTTTATTTTAATTTATTTTTCATTTATTATTGTATAATTTATTTTATTATATTTTGATTATTAAAAGTTTATATCTTATTAATATAATTTACATTATCTTCAAAATTTGATTGTATTTATTAATACGTAGCGTCCATATATTCACAAGTTCGAAAATATAATGTATTACATTATAATATTATTATTATTATATAATAAATTTTCAGTATCTTATAAGATAATATAATATAAGATAGAAAATATAATAAAATAAATAGTAAATCAAAATCAAATAAATATTTTATTGGCTTAATTGCTAATAAAACCGTGTCATTTTTTAAAGTTGCAATTATATGCATCACTTTTAAACTCAGCAGCCATGTCAGCAGTCAAAACCCGAAATCGGGCCCGGTGCATACAATTGCCAAAAATTGTAAAAGTGGTGTATATATTTGCAAGTTTAAAAGTGATGCATTTAATTGCAATTTTCGAAAAAGTCATGGATTTATTAGCAATTAAGCCTTTTATTTTAGTATGAAATGTCTATAAATTTAATTTGGTGTAGATAAAAGTGTATCTGGAAGTTTTGAAAACAAAGTAAGTTGTATGAATTTATTTGGTATGTTTATGAAAGTCGAATTATATGTTGATTTGTTATAACAGAAAAGTGATATGATTCTCAATTTTTAGTATATTTACATAATAATTTGTCATAAGATACTGATGATAATTCGAAAATTCAGTATTTCACTTAAGTTCAGAGAGATGTTTGTTCTATCTGAACAAATATTGGTTAATAAAATTTAAAATTTGTGATTTAATTCTAGAGAATGTGTTGATAAATTAGAACAACAAGGTAATCGACAACAAATCTAGAAAATTATGATTATATATAATGAAATTTATTGTATAGTCAAAATTTGGGTTCCAAACTTAAATGTCAAATAAGTATATATTCATAACTTATGGGTCAATATTAACTTTGACGTAAATGAAATAGTCAGTTATTTATTGTTAATAAATTATTCAACTACTTGAATTTTTTGATGTGGATAGTTTATACAAAAAATAAAATCATTTTAATTACTGAAACAATATAAGTTTTATAACTATACTTATTCTCTGCATAAGTTTTTAAATATATGACAAAATTTTACCAAAATAATTATTTTATGGAATCATATTGTAGTCAATTTTAATTTATGAATAAATTTTTGAAAATGAAACTTTTTTAAAATTATTATAATGTCATTTATTTATTATCAGTTACTTGCACCGTACAGGTTGTGTACTACTTTTAAATGAACATGTTTTATGTAATTTTGCATATTTTAAATATCATATAATATTTTTAATAGGTTAATATATATAAATTGTATTATATATTGATTCTATTTTTAATTTGTAGTTGTTATTTAATGAGCAATTTTAGTTTATAAACCATTGTAGTTGTTATTTAATGAGCAATTTTAGTTTATAAATCCATCGCACGGGATTCGTACTAGTTAAAAATACAATAACGGCGTAAGGTACACTAGCCGCCTAGGAAATGACTTGTGAAGATTAATAATGAGTTAAATTATGGATCGTTGGATGTTGAAAAGTCAGTCAGAAATCTCATCCGTCCATTTAGAACTGCAATGTACTTGTTTGTATTTTTAACTTTGAATAATTTTAAAAGATGTGTTCTTTTTTTTTTTTTAAAAAAAATTATATTAAAAAAAATTTTCGAATATAAATTATATTGTTATTCAAATTCCAATTCAATTTTTTAGAACTAAAAATCACGATTGCCCCGCCGTTCAAATTACAAATCAATCAAATATTTTTGATTTGTTTAAACTTCTACACAAACAATATATATATAATATAATATATATATACATATATATTACGAGTAGGCTAAGGGTGTGTTTGGCAAAACTAGCTGATAAGCTAGCTGATAGCTGATAAGCTAGCTTATAGCTTATATGTAATTTTTGAGCTTATAGCTTATAGCTTATGACTTATAGCTGAAAAATTAGCTTATATGATAATAGTGTTTGGTAAAATTAGCTTATAAGCTAGCTGAAATAAAAAATTCAACTAGCTTATTTTGAAACGGTACCTAAACAAGCTTATCAAATAAATTCGAACTTTTTAAATAAGCTCGTCCTACCAAACGGGGCTTATTTTCAAGAAGCTTATAAGCTAACCAAATAAGCTATAAGCTAACTTATTTGGTTTGCCAAACAAACCCTAAATAGGACTTTCTTATTTATTATTATTATTATTATTTTTTTTTTTCGAAGATAAATAGGACTTTCTCGAGTTTTAATTAAGTAATATAATATGTAAAATAAAGAATAAAATAAATAAAAATAGAATAATGGGGTAGGGTACAATCTAAAGAATCTTAAAGCCGCCTATCATATACGACTTATCAGGACATTATGGATCGTTGGATCTGAAAAGTCAACCGAGATCTGAGCCGTCCATTAACTAATGGTACTTCTTATGTCTCTCCCCAAGCCTCTGTACTTTTATCTTCTTCTATTCTATTCTATGTACTGTTTCTCTCTCCCCATCTAAATTTTTGTTTTCAGACATATTTTTTCATTTATATTATTATTATTATTATTATTATTATTATTATTATTATTTTTTTTTTTTTTTT
>CACSLK010004199.1:3882224-3892384 GCA_902706635.1 Striga hermonthica
TTCTCATTCTGAAATAATATAGAATTTTCTTTTCTCGCATACTCTCTCTTTTCTCTAGCTCGTTATGTAAATCTGATTTTATCATGGTATCAATCGCTTAGTATTACGATCATGTTCTTCATTTTCCGCTGCAATTCTCGCTGAAATAAGTTCTTCCGATCTATATTTTTCTGAAATCGGTTCTTCCGATCTGTTTTTCTCTTTTTCGCGATTCCAAACCCTAGATCTGACTTGTTCTGCTTCGATCTGGAACTGATTCTTATAAATTTGTACTAGATCCTTGTAGACTCGCTCTCGATCCTTGGAATTTGCGATTTCTGGGGTTTTTTTTACGGATATCTCACACGCAACCGTCAATCGCCACTGACTACTATCTGCGGTGGCCGCTAATCTGACCGATGATCTTGTTTCCCCGTACTTTGTCCATGCTAGTGACAATCCAGGCGCACTTATTGTGGTTGAGCTCTTCAATGGTGAGAACTATGTCTCGTGGTCTCGGGCTGTTTCTATGGCCTTAAGTGTTAAAAATAAGCTTGGTTTTGTCGATGGTACGCTTTCTGTTCCAAATCCTTCTCAGAGTCATGTTGAGTCTCATGCTTGGGTACGCGTCAATAACCTTGTTCTCTCATGGCTTTTAAACTCTGTCAGTAAGGAGATTAGGCAATCTTTGTTGTTTTTCTCTGTTGCTCAAGATGTTTGGGACGAAATTAAGTCCAGATATGCCTTATCTAGTGGTCCTCGTGTCGTTCAACTTGAAAAATCTTTGAGATCTATGGACCAAGGCTCCCAAACCATTACTCAATATTATAACTCTTTCAAAACCTTATAGGATGAGTATATTACTTATAGACCGATATTTCATTGTCACTGTTGTGCTTTCAACTCGTGTACCTGTCAAATTTTTGATGCTATGGCCACTGCTCAACAAAATGACTCTGTGATGAAATTCTTAATTGTTCTGAATGATTCTTATTCATCCATGCGTAATCATTTTCTATTATCCTCCCCATTAACATCCCTCTCCAAGGTTTACTCCCTCCTATTGCAAGAAGAAAGCCAAAGAAACCTTACCAACTCCTCCAAGTCTTTTGAATCCCTTGTTATGGCTGCTAAGTCAAATTCTCAGACCACATTCAAACCATACAAACCACCCTTTTCAAAAGGTAAGAAGAAATTGAAATGCAGTCATTGTGGATACAATCATCTTTCTGAAAATTGTTATCAAGTGATAGGGTACCCTGCACACTGGAAAGGCCCTAGAGGTCCTTGAATCCATCCTGACCATACACCTACAAACACTACTGCAAACCTTGCTTCTGTTCCCTCTGATACTCCTCTCAATAATTCCCTTACTGACAATCTCTTTCATGAGTTTTTAGAGTTTAAAAGATTCTATAAGAACAGACAGACAATTGGAGTACAACATTCTACTCCAGTTGTTGCCTCTGTTGCACTAACATCAAAAACTGATGGTAACTTGATTGAACATTCTTTGTTTGATAAATATACTTGGATATTGGATACTGGTGCATCTGATCATATGGTGTGTGATTTTAATCTGTTTCCCAGTCATCCCTCCCCTACTTGTGTGAATGTAAATCTTCCTAATGGTTAAACTACTTGTGCTAGTCATGTTGGTCATATTAATCTGGGTCCTCACCTTGTCTTACACAATGTCTTGTTTGTTCCATCATTCACATTTAATCTGATTTCTATTTCTAAATTGACACAAACAAATAATTGCCAAGTCAATTTCTTTTCCTCTCACTGCAACCTGCAGGAGCTGAACACCAAAACAATGATTGGTTTTGCTGAAGCCAAGGATGGCCTTTATCATTTGAAACTTGATCACAAAAAATGTAAATTTTTTTGTAATTCTTCTATTACTTCTGATGCCACTGTTTGGCACAATAGACTTGGACATCTTTTTTTTCACAAACTTGTTCAGCTTCTTGTTTCAATAAATAAGAACATTACTTCTACTCATAATCCATGTGATGTTTGTCATTATTCTAGACAAAAGGTTTTACCATATTCTCTGAGTAATTCTATTGCATCTCAGCCTTTTGAACTTGTTCACTGTGATATATGGGGACCATTCTATGTCCCCTCATATGCTGGGCATAAGTATTTCCTTACTATACTATATGATTTCACCAGAACAACTTGGATATATCCACTACTTGCTAAATCTGACACTGCTGATCATTTGCTGCATTTTTTCAACATGGTTAAAACCCAGTTTTCTAAAACCATTAAGTTCCTGAGAACTGACAATGGGACTGAATTTTTTATGAAATTTTATTTCCATACAACTGGTATTATTCATCAGAAAAGTTTTGTCGAAAATCCTCAACAAAATGGGAGAGTTGAGAGAAAACATCAACACATCCTACAAGTGGCTAGGGCAATCATGTTTCATGCACATATTCCTTTACAATTCTGGATGGATTGTGTCTTATCTGTTGTACACATTATAAACAGAATCCCATCCCCTGTTTTACAAAACAAGACACCTTATGAATTGCTTTATAACAAATCTCCCACATATGATCATTTAAAAACAATTGAGTGTCTTTGCTATGCTTCAACTCTACAATCTCATAGATCTAAATTTGATCAAAGAGCATCAAAGTGAATTTTACTTGGTTATCCATTAGGTTATAAAGGATTTGAACTTTATAATTTGGACACTAAGAATATATTGATATCCAGAAATGTGTCCTTTTATGAGTGTGCTTCCCTTTAAAAATCCTGATTCTCCTTCTCATACATCTCCTTTATTTCCTCAACCTGAATCATTTCATTTTGAGTCTCTACCACAGGTTGTCCCTCTTACCATACTTGTTCCTTCACAGTCAGCTATGAAGCACAACATTACTCCTAATAACAATAATCAACCAACTATCAATCACAACATTCCTCCTAATACCAATAACCAAACCCAACTCCTCCATACATCTCCTACCATAGATCATACTACCTCAACCTCTACTCCTCCTCTCAGGAGATCTACCAGACAGAGGAATCCCCCTGCTTACTTAAACATATACAAACACTCTCTCCCTCATTCCTCTAACTTTTCATTTTGCACATCACAGACAGACACATCTGGAACATCTCGATATCCTATGCATGATTTTCTATCTACTGACAGATTGAATGCATCATATTCCTGGTTTACTGCTTCTATTTCTTCTATTCCAGAACCTAGAACTTATAAACAGGCTGTCAAAGATACAAACTGGCAAGAGGCTATGGCTAAGGAAATAGATGCCTTAGGAAAGACCAACACCTGGGTCCTGACTGATCTACCCCCAGGTAAGCACTGCATTGGGTGTATAAGGTAAAGTATAACTCAGATGGCACACTAGGTAGATATAAAGCTAGACTAGTGGCCAAAAGTTATACACAGGAAGAAGGAACCGATTATTTAGATACCTTCTCCCCGGTTGCCAAAATCACCACTGTGAGAACATTGTTAGCAATAGCATCTATTAAAAATTGGTTTCTTTATCAACTAGATGTTAATAATGCTTTTCTCCATGGTGATTTAAATGAAGATATTTACATGACTCCCCCACCTGGTTACTTAGATAATAATTCTACCAAAGTCTGTAAACTTGTAAAAAGCTTATATGGGCTTAAGAAAGCTTCCAGGTAGTGGTTCCATAAACTTACATCTTGCTTATTACATTATGGATATTCTCAGTCAAATGTTGATTGTAGTCTGTTTGTCAAAACTTCAGATTCATCATTTACTGCTCTTTTAGTTTATGTTGATGATATCATATTAGCTGGCAATGATATGGTTGAAATAAATGCTGTTAAATCCCATTTGCATGATTGTTTTACCATTAAAGATTTGGGAAAGTTGAAATATATTTCGGGCATTGAAATTGCACAATCAGATAAAGGCATCAACTTTTGTTAAAGAAAATATGCATTGGATCTTTTACATGATACCGGTTATCTTGATTCCAAACCTGCTAAATCTCCTATGGATTCAAATTTGAAACTTACTTCTGTTCACAATGATAGTTTTGATCCTGTTGATGCCATAGAAAACTTATAGGGATATTACTCTACCTTACTATTACAAGGCATGATTTATCATTCTGCATTCAAGCATTAAGTCAACACATGATTCCTCCTACTCAACAGCACCTCACAGCAACACATAGAGTGCTCAGGTACCTCAAAAACTCAGTGGGCAAAGGTATATTCTATCCCAGAAATTCTTCCTTGTATTTACATGCTTTCTCAGATAGTGACTGGGCTGGTTGTATTGACACTAGAAAAAGCATCATAGGTTATGCATTCTTTATTGGTAACTCATTAATTTCATAGAAATCTAAGAAGCAATAAACTGTTAGTAGATCTTCTGCTGAATCTGAGTACAGAGCATTAGCATCCACAGCATGTGAGGCACAATGGTTATTGTATCTGCTTAATGATCTCCATATCTCTCATTCATTCCTTGTGACTCTTTTTTCAGATAGTAAGTCTGCCATTGCATTAGCTAATAACCCAGTTTAACATGAAAGAACAAAGCATATAGTGATAGACTGTCATTTGGTGAGGGAAAAGCTTTCCTCTGGCACAATTCGACTGCAGTTTGTCCCTTCTTCAGAGCAAGTTGCTGACATTCTCACAAAGCCCCTTGGAGTTCAAGCTTTTCAACAAAAATCTATCCAAGATGAACATGTTAAACATCCATGCTCCTCTTGAGGGGGGAGGGGGGGGGTGTGTTAGAATATAGCTTTTAGCAATTTATATTCTCTTATGTAAAAACACGCTTTTATCCTTTTCCTTAGCACTTTAATATTCATATGTAGGGCTACATATAAATAGCCCAAACCCTAATATTGTACACATTTTTTCTCATTCTGAAATAATATAGAATTTTCTTTTCTCGCATACTCTCTCTTTTCTCTCGCTCGTTATGCAAATCTGATTTTATCAGAATATTATTTACCACGAATACGATGTTATTAAGACTTTGAAGTGTGAAAACTATGTATCAAACGTTAAATTTTATTATTTTGTGATACAAAATAATACATATAATTTTTTTTAAAGGAAAAAACTAAATAAGTTATATGATTAAGCAATTGACCTGATAACCAAATGATTGAGTTCGAGTTATCTGAACGCCAACATACCAAGCTGAAATTGAAATGATTGAGTTCGAGTTATCCGAACGCCAACATATCGAGCTGAAATTGAAACATAGTCTCCAATGTTTTTTTATTAGGCTTGAGTAAAGAAAATAAAACTGTAACGTTTATTTTAAAAAAAAAAATGATTTGATTTGATTAATTGAATAAAGCATGTTAATAATAATAATGTGTGTAATTGAATAATATTATATATAATGATTAAAGCGTGTTAATTTCAAATAAAGTTTACTAGCTAATAAAGAGTTGGTGAATTTTGGGTGTGTAATTAAATAATATTAAATATAGTGATTAAAGTTAGTGTGATGTGTTAGTAAAAATATGTTATTGAAAATGATAGGTATTTGAAATTAGGTGAACAGATGAACAGTGAATTAAGTTGACGTGATGTATGACTACTGTTGTTAAATTAAACGAGTCTATCTCAGTTCGGCTCGAGTTGGATACTTTGACGAGGCAAGCTCGAGCTCATGTAAAAGTCGTTTCGTTAACAAGCCGAATTGAATGAGGCTTTGTAGCTTGTATGATGAATGGAGATGAGATGAATGAGGCTACTTCCATGAGGATTTGTTTCCATGAGGATTTGTAGCTTGCACGGTTTAACAAATCCTCTAGCGGTTTAACAAATCCTCTAGCATCAAAATCATGCAAGCTCATTCAAAATCCTATAGGAATATGAGATGAATGAGGCTTTGTAGCTTGCGTGATTTTAAGATTTAACAAGGGAAGGCAAGATTTGTAGCTATTAGTATATTTCTCCATATGGTGAAGGCGTTATTGTTAAATTTTTTTTTATTAAATCACAATAAAGTCCACAAAATTATATTCTTTATTAAATAATCACAATCATGTTTTGCTATTCCCTTATCTTCTCTCTATTACGAATAGACATTTCAACTTCAAATTTCGTTTATAATTTCTGTTACAACTTAGCAATAATCAAAACTGTTGGTGATTGATTTGAGACTGTATGTGGTTTATAAAATAGTATTCGGACCTTGTGTATTTGGACAGATGTAAATAAAATATTGTGAGTTATTTGTATACATATAATGATTAATTATTTTTTTTCATCTTTTTGCTGGTCAAATTTACAATTAAAGGAGTTGAATTATTAGTTTTAAAATTGCATTTACTGATTGGATGTAATTTATATTTTGGTACATTTTTTTTTGTGTGAATCATTAATTTTTTTTTTTTTTTGGAATTTTAAATACATTTTTATTTCTGTTTTTAAAAATAATTTAAATGTAAACACAATAATTACATCTAATCACATAATACAGTCAACACATTATATGGTCAACTGCCAGTAATAAAAAGTTTAATAGCATTTATCTGATTGGATGTAATTTATATTTTGGTACATTTTTTTTTGTGTGAATCATTAATTTTTTTTTTTTGGAATTTCAAATACATTTTTATTTCTGTTTTTAAAAATAATTTAAATGTAAACACAATAATAACATCTAATCACATTATACGGTCAACACATTATATGGTCAACTGCCAGTAATCAAAAGTTTAAAATGATTTTTGTAATTTTGAAATGATTAGTGTTGAGTATTTAATAATTAAATGAAAATTAAATACATCAAAATAACGGTTTTTGGAGAGAAAAAGGTTAAATTGCCACATAGGTAAAATTAAATAGGTTTTATTAAATGATAGTAATTATATATATAGATAACTAATCCCTACCATTAATGGCTTCTAGCAAGCAAATAGCTAATTATTTTTCAAATTTTATTTTTTATTAATTTAGTTGTTGATTGGATAATAATAATAAACTAGTACAACGCCCGTGTATTACACGGGTGCTTGCTAATTTTTTCTTAAAATCTAAAATTAATGAGAAAAAGTAGTTGAAAATTTAAATACCTTTTATAAAAATATATATTATTATATATTTAGTATGACACTTTTTATTTGTGCAACTTACATGTGTTATATTATAATAATTTTTTTAACTTACAACATATAACTACATTAAGCATAAATATATCAATTGAGAAATAATTTTATTTTTCTAATGAATTTTAATAAATATTATTATTTTTTATTATTATAAATATAAATATAATTTATTTATTTCATATATACAATATAGATGTCAAATCGAAGATCATCAAAAGATGATTAATTTGATATATTATACATGTAAAACCGATATGAAATACAGAAGTTATCGACTTTTAAAATACATTTATAATTCAATAGCTAATTGAAAGAAACAAATCAAAAGTCAGGAATATATTAGTCACTTAGTGCCTCAGTATGTAAAATTACAAAGAAATAAGGGTTATATTAGTACAAGTGATATAAAAATACCTAAGTTAGCTAAATAATATTTATGGAATGTCCAAACCCAAATTATTAATTATTAATATATAATATTATTTGTCCAAACCTAATTACGAAACATGTTTCTTTGTCAATTAGGATTCTGAAGCACCAGAAACAGCCACGTAGGCTCAGCGCATTCGAAAATAATATATAGGGAGAATAATATGTACAAAAGGCTTTTAATTAATTTTTTAACCATTTAAAATAGCTCAACTTATTTAAATATCTTGTTGGGCATCCAAGTACAAAAGGCTTCAAATTAATATTGTTTCATTAGGTATTATAAATTTTACTATATAGTTGGAATAATGTGAGGCATTAAACTAAAAATTTTATTAAAAAAAAAAAAACAAAACTCATCATATTCCTTGGCCCACAGCCTCAGATTAATCATAGTCAACATTGCCTGGCATCTTTGAAGCATATGCCTAGCAATAAATTTCACATGAAATTGGCCGGACTTAGGATTCATATGAATTTTGGATGCGTGGCTAAATTAATGAAGCTACAAATTATTGTGACTTTAAAAACTGAAGATGAGAATGATTACAATTAATAGTACTAATCATATGTTTATTTAACTTATACAAATCATGTTGTTCGTTTGTTTAACCCGTTAGTCATTTATATTTTGTTAATTAAAAGATTTATATTATATAGAAATATATAATACTTAAATATGTAAGTATAAATACTAAATAGTGATTGAGAATTATATTTATCAAATTATTAGATTGTCTAACATAAATCAATTGTCAATTGGGTGATTAATTAAGACCCTAATTGTTATAAAATATCTGGTCATTTTTTATCAGATATTTTTTTAAAACTTATAATCTAATTCATGATAACCTTCATCAATATTATCGATACAACTAAATAATAACAATATTCATTCTCACATATTACATCAATTTTAAATTATTTTATTATTCATCTACTCACTCAATTTTAGTTACCTATCACTTACGACTTACGACCACATCTTTTTTACTTTTCGTCAAATCGATTTTAATCATTTCATTTTAGATATTATTTTAATACAAATTAAAAATCTTACTCATTTTTTTTTTTCAAAGTTTAGTGACTTTAATTCACTATACATACAACCACATAATTTTAACTAAAAATTAATTCCAATCACGCGTCTCATACTTTTACATCAATCAACTTTAATCATTTGATTCAAACTTTTATATCAAATAAACTTTAATCATTTGATTTTAAAAATTATTTGATAAAAACCCAAAATTTCAATCAAACCAAACTCAATTAACTTTTTCAAAAATAATTATAGTTAAGCGACAAATCTAATCAAAGCATAAATAAATATTAATTAAATCCAATCACCCCTTAAGAGCTTCGTTGGATACAAATTGTTTGGTCGCTTTTGACAAGAGAATTTCTTTAGCGGACGAGATAAAAGTTTGAAGTCAAAATTTAGCTTAACTTAATTCAACTCAACTATCATCAATATGATTAAAATGACATCAATTAACCATTGTTATGCATCACATCAATTTTAACAAATTATTCATCAACTCTTTATATTTTAACTTATCGCCACTTTGAATCGCATATCTTTAATTTTACATCAAATCAATTTTAATTATTATATTTTAAATATTATTATACTAAAAACTCAAAATTCCACTCAAACCCAAGAAAATGAAAGAGAAAAGAGGATTACGCGTAATAGGGTTTGGATTACTTAGTGTTGCGCGCCTAGGAGGGCAGCGCGCACTTAAAATTTCACTCAAACCTAACTTAATTTTATTTTATTTTTTCAAATCAACTGAAATTGCATAAAAACTCAAATACAAAAGTACAACCGAATAGTCAACTGATGACTACAGATACAAGCAATCTACCAAAGAAGATACCAAATTACAAACCTAACTTAATCAATATTTTCAAATTTGACTCTGATTATCCAATAAATTAAATAACTAAGTAACTTATATCCAATCACCCTTACCAGTTAAAATCTCTACAAGTTATAACATTTTTATATTATATAAAATATTATTATTTATAATCATATATTGTTCAACTTATATTACATACAAAAACTTGCTTATATATATATATTTATATATATGATTTTTATTGTTTTAGTTTTTGTTTATAGTTTGATTTTTATTTACATTTTGTACAATTATAATTGAATCTTGAATTGATATGGTTTAAAATATTTCAAATCCTGAATGGATAAATTTGATCTTTTAGTAATATAATTGTTAGCTTTTTTTTTATTTTTTTATTTTTTTTTTTATTTTTTTATTTTTTTTTTTTAGATCTCAAATGGTAGAAATTATCTTTCAGACATAAATTGACAGTTGACTCATTTTTCAAAACTCTAACTCAAAAAACTACATCATTTTACTATTTTATCATTTTGTTTTGATGTTTTAATTTGTAAAAAGAGTATAATATTGTTAATAAAAATAGCCCAAATCTATATAATAGTACTGAGAAGTACATAATTAGAAATATCTCCAATTAAAATAATTTATTTACTAGTCAAATAAAAATAATGATTATTGAAAAAAAACAATTAATTTGATTTCTACCTTTTTTCTGGTTGACATATAAATGAAGGATAATTAGTCCATTTATTTAAACAAAAAAAAA
>CACSLK010004199.1:3917707-3929279 GCA_902706635.1 Striga hermonthica
ATTTCTTCCGGGGGTCCGAGGTTGCATCGGTCTCCCGAGTGACGTCCGTCTCTTTCGAGCTTTGGCATCAACGAATGGGTCATCCTTCCTCCACCGTACTTGCTCAGTTTCCTTTTATTGAATCTCGGTCTTTAGTATCAAATAAAACCTGTGATGTATGCTGTCGGGCGAAACAGTCTCGTTCTAGTTTCCCTCTCATTAGCAGTATTAGTAATGGTCCTTTTACTTTGATACATTGTGATTTGTGGGGACCTTACCGTGTACCCTCTTTCAGTGGTGCTCGTTATTTTTTGACTATTGTAGACGATTACTCTCGTGCTACGTGGATTTACTTGTTAGAGGATAAATCTATGGTGTCTGCTACTTTGATGGATTTCTTTGCATTAGTTAAACGTCAATTTGATAAATTGGTTAAAGTTTTACGAAGTGATAATGGCACTGAGTTTACCTGTTTGCGGCCTTATTTTCGTCGGGAGGGTATTATTCATGAAACTTCGTGTGTTGGGACTCCTCAACAAAATGGGCGTGTTGAACGCAAGCACCAGCATATTCTCAATGTTGCTCGTGCTCTGCGTTTTCAGGCTCATTTACCTTTGGAATTTTGGGGTCACTGTGTTATGACGGCTGGTTATTTGATAAATCGAACCCCTACTTCTGTTCTTTCTGGCAAAACTCCTTACGAGTACTCTTCGGCAAACCTCATAGCTTTGCTCACATGCGTGTTTTTGGATGTCTGTGTTATGTGCACAATCAGACTCGGGGTGGTGATAAGTTTGCTAGTAGAAGTAGAAAATGTATCTTTGTGGGTTATCCTTCCGGACAGAAGGGGTAGTGTGTTTATGATTTGGAACACCAGACTTTCTTTGTTTCTCGTGATGTGGAATTTTGTGAATCTGTATTTCCTTTTTCAACTCCTTCTGTTATCTCGCCGACTCTAGTGCCTCCTCCTGTAACGTCTCCTGTGATTTTGGATGATGATGTTATCGTATCGTCTTCTCCGGTTGTTGAATCTTCAGTTACTTCCACCGACAGGGGGGGCTCTTCCCCAGAGTTACTTGGTCGTGGTCCTCGCATCAAGCATCGGTCCACTCGTCTCGCAAGCTTCGTTTCTCATCATGTTGCCACCCCGACCCCCCCCCATTGTTTCTCCTGTTACATCTCCGTCCTCAGGTAACTCCTATCCTATTGCACATTATGTTTCTTGTGATTCATTCTCACCTGCGCATAAGTCTTTTTTAGCTTCCATTTCTTCTGCTGTGGAACCTCAGTCATATCGGGAGGCGATTACCGATGGTCGTTGGCGTTTGGCTATGCAGCAGGAAATTCAGGCTCTTGAGAATAATCACACCTAGAATGTGGTTTCTCTCCCTCCTGGCAAGCACGTCATTGGCTGTAAGTGGGTTTTTTGAATTAAGTATCATTCTGACGGTACTGTTGAGCGCTATAAAGCGCGGTTGGTGGTTCTAGGTAATCGGCAGGTGGAGGGTATTAACTATCAGGAGACTTTTGCCCCGGTCGCCAAAATGGTCACAGTTCGGGCTTTCCTGGCCGTAACAGCTGCTCGTAATTGGGAGGTTCATCAAATGGATGTTCACAACGCGTTCTTGCATGGTGATTTATCTAAAGAAGTTTACATGAAGCTTCCTCCTGGCTTCAATTCTCCCAATTCTGGTGATGTTTGTCGGTTACGTCGGTCCATATATGGTTTAAAGCAGGCTCCTCGTTGCTGGTTCGCTAAGCTTTCTACTGCTCTTAAGCAGTATGGTTTTCAACAATCTTATTCCGACTACTCCTTGTTTACCCTTCATCGCGATTCTACTCGTCTGCATGTTCTTGTTTACGTTGATGACTTGATTATCTCTAGTGGTGACCCCAGTGTTATTTCTCAATTTAAGGAGTACTTGCGCATCTGTTTTCACATGAAGGACTTAGGCCTTTTGAAATATTTTCTGTATTGAAGTTGCTCGGAACTCCTCAGGCATTTTCCTGTGTCAGATGAAGTATACTCTAGACATTGTTGCCGAATCTGGTTTACTTGGCGGAAAACCGGCTGCTTTTCCTATAGAGCAGAATCATCAGCTTTCTTCCACGGAGGGTCCGTTATTCTCTGATCCTGAGCAATATCGGCGTTTGGTGGGCTGTTTGATCTATCTTGTTGTGACTCGTTCAGACTTGTCCTATGTTGTGCACATCTTATCTCAGTTCATGCAGCAACCCCGTCAGTTGCATTGGGACGCTGCTCTTCGGGTTGTGCGGTATCTTAAGGGTACCCCGGGCCAGGGTATTCTTCTTCGTTCTGATTGTGATTTACAGCTCTCTGGTTGGTGTGATTCTGATTGGGCCTCATGTCCTACCACACGTCGATCTCTAACGGGTTAGTTTGTGCAGCTTGGCCACTCTCCTCTTTCATGGCGCACCAAGAAGCAACAAACTGTTGCTCGTTCGTCTGCCGAAGCTGAGTATCGTGCCATGGCCACGATTACCTGTGAATTGAAATGGTTGAATGGTTTACTGAGCAGTCTTGGTGTCGTTCATCCTTAGCCCATGAAACTTTATTGTGACAGTCAGGCGGCTCTTCACATTGCTGCCAATCCTGTCTTTCATGAACGTACCAAGCACATTGAGGTGGATTGCCATTTCACCCGTGATGCTCTCGTTCAAGGCCTCATTTCCCCGTCTCATGTCTCCACTAAATCCCAGCTTGCTGACATCTTCACTAAGGCCTTGGGCAAGCGCGAGTTCGATTTCTTCCTTAGCAAGTTGGCATTCGAAACCCGCATGCTCCAACTTGAGGGGGTGTTAGGAATGTATATCTACACCTTAATTATAGGGAGTATTTAGTGGCTTGAATTGTGTATTAGGATAGACTCTGATCTTGTTTCCATAGATAACTTTGTAAACCCTAATCCAAGTGTATATAAATATATGGCTATCTAGCCTCCTGAACATCACGTTTTGGATGTTTCAGCACAACTCCACTTCTGTTTTGTCACTCTGGAATTTTCCATTTGTGGCTGGAAGAGGAGGCTCTCAGCCACGCTACCTTTGCTCATTGGCGATTCCTTGTTAGAATTGTCGCAGAATTGATTTTAGGCATGTGTTAAAATGTTTAGGAAAAATTTAATATTTATTTGAAGTTCATTTATGTTTGATATATGAACATATTTTTTCTTTTATCCATATATAGAAACTAAAATAAACTAATGTAAACTTAAAAAATACATAGTTTCAATAAAAGTGCATCCTTCTGTAAAATTAATATTTTTAAAGATTTGTATTTATGCAAAATGTTTAAAACTTGTAACGTGTATATAAATTAGCCAATATTGAATGATCAAAATTAGAGAGATTCCGTTTCTATATAATAATTGCCCGGCCGGGTTGATGGGTCAGACTCAGTTTTTATCGGGTCTGTTGTTGACGGTCCGAAAGCACCCACCTGAACCGATCCCTACTCGGGATCAATCCTGTACGGAGTCAACCTATTGGGCCAGCCCGAGTTGAAAAGCTGTGAGTAAAAATAGTTAATACATGTTGTATGTCTAATATTATACAACAGTTTTAAATGCCTCAGTAGAGGATAAAACTCTTATTACCATGGGTTATCACGTAGGATAGTTTGTTGCTTATTTGTGCTTACAGGTTTGACGAGAAGATCTAACTGAGTTAAACTTGGAGATGGAAGTCTTTTTTCGTTTCTCGACGGTGAAGTAAGACCAAGCTCATGGACCAGATAGCAGGTCCCGGAACGTTTTTCTTCCATCAGAAAAATTTGTTTTGTAAGCATTTATAAATAGTTAATTACTAAACTTATAGTGTGAGCTTTTTCTTTTTTTTTTTTTTTTTTTTTAAATGTTCGAGTTTGTCTCATATACTCGTTGAATTTTCTTAATAAATATCTTGCATTTTAGTAGTTTATTTTATTGTTTATAAATTCTCCCTATATATAATTCCCGAATGCGCTGAGCCTACGTGGTTGCTTCTGGTGCTTCGGAATCTTATTTGGCGAAAAATCATGCTTCGTAATTAGGTTTGGATAAATAATATTGATATATTAATAATTAATAATCTAGGTTCGGGTATTCCATAAATATTATTTAGCTAATTTAAGTATTTTAATATCACTTTTACTAATATAACCCTTTAATTCTTTGTAATTTTACATAGTGAGGCACTAAGTGAATAATATATCCCTGAATTTTGATTTGTTTCCTTCAATAAGCAATTGAATTATAAATATATTTTAAAAGTTGATAACTTTTGTATTTATTATAGGTTTTACATATATAATACATCAAATTAATCATCTTTTGATGATCTTCGATTTGACATCCATATTGTATATATATGAAATAAATAAATTATATTTATCTTTATAATAATAAAAAATAATAATATTTATTAAAATTCATTAGAAAAATAAAATTATTTTTCAATTGATATATTTATATGTAATGTAGTTATATATTGTAAGTTAAAAAAAAATAGTATAATATAACACAAGTAAGTTGCACAAATAAAAAGTGTCATAATAAATATATAATAATATATATTCTTATAAAAGGTATTTAAATTTTCAAACTACTTTTTTCTCATTAATTTTAGATTTTAAGAAAAAAATTAGCAAGCACCCGTGTAATACACGGGTGTTGGACTAGTGGTTTTGATAAGTTTTCTACATAAATTAACAAGAAAAATCATATATTATATATACACATCATATGTTTTAATACAAGTATTTTACATATATAGTAGCCGTTTTGGCTTTTGGTTTAGCCGATTTCTTACAAATTTGTACAGAAAACGAGTATATTAGTTTGTCTCGTGAAATTTAATATTAGCTGTGTTTTTTGAAAACAAAAGAAGAAAAAAGATGAACCCTGCTTCATATTCCAACGTGGAAAAATTAAGTACCTTAATAATATATCAAACCGAAAATGTTAAGGTCACGTTACGAAACTATTTCGATGGGTTTATAACCGTCAAATCATCATGTAATTGTCAGAGATAGTTGATCTAACGTTTATAAATGCATACAAAATAGTATTGTAAGAGGACCGTAACATCTTCTCAAACACCTGACCCATACAATTATAATTGAAATTAGATTTTGTGCACACTTCTCAAGACAATGTCCTTTTCCCCAATAGATACTTTAAAACAAAATAAAATATTATGTATTTTTTTTTTAAAAAAAAAGTGTGTAGATTGTTGATTAGTTTTCATGTATTATAAAATAAATAATAGTGTTAGTATGCTATCTAATAATTATACACTTATATTTCTTTTTGAACAACTTCATATTCAAATACCACACATAGTTAAACAACATAAATAACATTGTAATATTTTATAATCTCTCTCTATATATAATTTTAATAACAAATTATAAGTATTTAAGCATCACACAATCTAATAGCAGAAATTATATAACCTAAATGTCCTTGTATATCATTTTTTTTCTCGAAACGATAGGATATGTTACCAAAAAAAAAAAAAAAAGATGTACAAAGAGGGCAAACTTGCCCTAATACAACCACCCTTTTCAGGTAAGGGAACCTGCTCCAAAAGCACAAATGACAACATCCCCTGCTAACAACAAAAGACATCCGGAGATTTACCATTGTACTGAGCTCAAATCTAAAAATCAACAACAGCAAAAAAGACTGACCACTGCCTCCAAAGGCCTAGACAATCTTCAAAAGACTAATCAAAACAACAAGCAACAACTAAAAGAAACTAACTAGAAACAATATTAACAGAAGAGAATTCAATCCAGTCACTCAAAGCTAAGCTAACTGTGTCCTGCTCTGATCTCCAGATATTAGAAAAGACCCATAAATTCCTTGTCTTCCACATCCACCATAGAATGTACGAAGACAATTGCAGTCTGGCCTCAGCAGTGGGAGAGTTATTGATAGAACACACCTTAGGCCACCATTGCTTGAAGGAGTCAGTGTCTGCCTGAAGGCCATCCAAAGAAATGGGAGAGGTTTTCCAAATGGTTTTGGCTCTTTTGCAATGGAAGAACATGTGCTCTTGAGTTTCTGGCTCCTCTCCACACATTTTACAAATATGATCAATGGTGAGCCCTTTCCTGCTAAGGTTACTGTTGACTGGGATAATATTGAGCAGACCTTTCCAAAGGAAGTGCTTCACTTTTGGCTTGATTTTCAGACCCCAACTCCTCATTCTTGCCTTCTTGAGTGCACTCTGGTCCTTGCTTGACTCAAGAGAGTCCATTTGAAGAAAATTTTCCTGAATTAGTTTGGAGTAGGCAGAGGCTACTGAGAAGCACCCTTTAGTATTCCTAGTCCAAGTCAATCTATCCTTCTGGTGAGCGTCAAGACCACTGATGTTCAAGATGGCTTTAGCTTCCTGATCAGAGAAACAATCTTCCACAGTCTCATGTTCCACCTTCTGTCAGAATCATCTAACAGGTCTTTAACCCACTTGATAAGGGGGGTAGCAGAACTTCTGGACTGATAGTTGAGCTTGGGGAAGTTAGGCACCCAAGGGTGGTCCCACATCTTCACAATTTTACCATCCTTAATGCTATATTGCAGAACATTCTTAAATGAGTCTCTCTGCTTCATCCAACTTGCCCAAAGCCAAGAGCAATTCACCTTTTTATTGACTGTAAAGAAATCCTCCTTAGGGAAGTATTTAGCCTTCAAAGTTTTGCTAACAAGTAGGTTCGTTTGAGTCAACAATCTCCATAGCTGCTTAGAGATAAGTGCTCTATTAAAAGTGTGAAGGTCCTGGAAACCCAACACTCCCGGCTTTTTAGGAAGAGTAAGGGTGTGATTGTTTATCAATCCACTTCAAAAAAAACCAATCAAAACTCAACTTTAACTCAACCCTCTATCTCCAATAATACCAATATAATTAAATAATATCAACCAATCATTCAACCAATCATTCTTATACATCACATCAACTTTAATTCACTATTCATCTACTCACATAATTTTAACTAACTATCACCCCCAATCATTTTTCTCTTACTTTTACATCACATCAACTTTAGTTATTTTATCTAAAATACTATTTTAATATAACCACTAACAACTAACTATAGAAACTTTTTTCAAAAGTAACTATGGTTAAAAAATAACTAGCTAAAAACTAGATGAATTCATAAACAATCACCCCCTAAGCTTTTGCCATGCTTTCCAGTGTATGGGTTTATTCTTGCTCCCATCATTATGCCACCAAAAGGTTGCAAAAGTGAATGCCATTTTCTTTAAAACTCCCACTGGCAGCTGAAAGCAGGACATGGAATATGTTGGTAAGGCACCCAGAACAGCCTTCATTAAGACCTCCCTTCCTGCATTAGATAAAAATCGGTTTTGCCAAGAGGTAATTCTAGAGTTAACAGATTCCTCAATATAAGAAAAGGTGGCCAGTTTAGATTTCCCTATTCCCAGGGGAAGCCCAAGGTAGTTTGTAGAGGTTTGAGGTTTGATTCCCATAAGAGTATGGCAAATGACAGTCTGAATGGATGGAGGTGTGTTTTTGCTGAAACAAATCGAGGATTTCTCCAAGTTTACCCTTTGTCCGGTGATTGAGTGATAATTTTGGAGAATGGCTAGGAGGGTCAGAGCTTGGTTCTCATCTGCTTTGGCAAACAAGAGTGTATCATCAGCAAAGAACAAATGAGTAAAGGTAGGGCTGTCCCTACAAATTTTAACCCCCTCCAACCTCCCATTAGAAATCTCAACATGGATTAAAAAGGAAAGAATCTAAAAAATGAGAATGAAAATGTAGGGGGACAGTGGGTCCCCCTTAAGTGGCGAATTTGTGTCAAACAAAAATGTTTTTAGGTAAAATAAATGTTTGCGAATTTTTGTATTAGGTCGCGAATTTGTGTTAAAAAAAATAAAATATTCTCAAATATTGTATAAAATTGGACAACAAAATATATATTTATATCCCCCTATATATAATTTTCGAATGCGCTGAGCCTACGTGTCTGCTTCTAGTGCTTCAGAATCCTACTTGACAAATAATCATTTAGGTTTGAGAAGATTTTAATTTATTTTCAATCAAACAATAATTAGGTCCAGATTATGCATAAATATGTTGATTATTTATGATTATTTACATGTATTAATGTATTTTAATATTATTTCTTATTATAACCATTGAATTGTAAATATATATTAAAAATTAATAACTTTTGTAGTTGTTATCAGTTTTACATGTATAATGTATCAAATTAATCATCTCTTGATGAACTTCGATTTAACATCTATATTGTATGTATAAAAAATAAATTATATTTATCTTTATAACAATAATAAAATTATTTTTTAATATTAATTAGAAAAATAAAATTATTTATCAATTAATATATTTATATTTCAAGTAATACTATGATATATGTTATATAAATTACTATAATATAACACATGTAAGTTGCACAAGCAACAAGTGTTATTTTAAAAGATACAATAATATATTTTTTTGTTAAAAAAACAAATAAAATTTAAAATATTTTTTTTATTAATTTTAAAATTTCAAAATAATTTTTTAATTACAACACCCGTGTAATACACGAGAGTTGTACTAGTGAAACAAATATTCCTCAAAATGTTTTTAATTGGAGAATTATATAGCATTCAGAATAAATTATTAAATGGCCAATTTAATTAGACAAGCATAAATATGGAATAAATAAAATAAAACATGTACCATTTGCCAAAACAAAATCTCAAATTAGAAAATTGAAAAAGCAATGTGAATTGTGAAGCATATAAAATAATGTACTTACCTTCACCTGCACACAGCCATGTTTTAGCTGCCATAGCTCATCTCACCTCCGCCCAATCTCCGCCGCTCCTAACGGCCGATTTTTCCTCATTTTCAGTCAGCCATCACCACATTATTTTACAGGTAATCCCATCCTTTCAGCATTTTCTCGTTTTTCCGTTATTCCCTTTTTCTTTTCTGTTTTTTGTTTGAATGGAAATCGCATTTGTGATTGGTTTGTTTCGTTTCGGTCGAGGTATAGTAGCCGGAGAGCGATGTTCGGTAGCGCAGAGATGTCGGTTGAGAGCTTTTTGCCTAATGGGAAATCAGTGGAGCATTTGTCCCTGGCGGATGGGGAATCTTTCGATCCAGTGGCGGTGGTGGCGGAGCCGGTGCCAGCGGTGGTCGAATCGGACGGCGCGGTTGGGGAGAAGGTACGGGAGATAGTCATGGGCAGGAACGTGCACACCACGTGTCTGGAGGTGACAGAGCCTGAAGCGGACGATGAGTTCACCGGCGATAAGGACGCGTACATGGCCAGTGTGTTGGCGAGGTACCGCAAGACGCTCATGGAACGTACCAAGCACCATTTGGGTATAATGTGTGTGTGTGTGTGTGTGTCTGTGTGTTGATTTTTTGAGTGATCTGTGTTTTGTGTTGATGGGTTTGAGGATTTGTGTCTTTTTGATTGAATTTTAGGGTTTAATTTGACAGTAGGATACGTCGTGATGTGATTTGAGCTGCATAAAAGTTTGTTGCATGATTGCAAAAGGGTCTGGATTTTGTTTGGTGTTCCATCAATATTTCTCACTTGATTTACGAGAATGATGGGAATTTATGTGGAAAAATGCATACAAAACGGTCTTCGAGCGTGTTGTTCGTATCGCTCACTCAACTGATTACTTATTTTCTAATGTGGACTATTCATGGTGTTATGTGCAATGCTTGTCTTTCTTTATTATTAGTGATAATGAGCTATATCGAAGTTGAGGCATATTTTTTTTTTTTTTTTTGCACGTAGGACCGTGTTATTTTATGAATTATAAATCTGTGCTTCAGCTAATCAACTTCTAAATGTTATATATCTTTTGCTGAAGTATCTAGTTGAACTTGCTTTCATGTAACCTGGAGACTGTTGTCAGGATTTCATTGTGTCCGACTGTTATCTTTCCCATTTTCCACAGGATATCCATACAATTTGGACTTCGACTATGGTGCACTTTCCCAGTTGCAGCACTTCTCAATAAACAACCTTGGAGATCCTTTTATTGAAAGCAATTATGGCGTGCACTCGAGACAATTTGAAGTGGGTGTTCTGGATTGGTTTGCCCGTCTTTGGGAAATCGAAAAGACTGATTACTGGGGATACATAACAAACTGTGGAACTGAGGGAAACCTTCACGGCATCCTTGTCGGGTAGTTACAGTACTATTTACTTCATCTAAACAGTCCATTATTTATTGCCAAGTATCATTTTTGTAGGTAAATGAATTAAAAAATGTTTATTATTTTCCAATGGAACAGGAGAGAGGTGTTTCCTGATGGAATTTTATATGCTTCGAAGGAGTCCCATTACTCTTTGTTCAAAGCTGCAAGAATGTACCGAATGAGCTGCGTAAAAATTGCAACCTTGGTCACTGGAGAGATTGACTGCGCGGATTTTAAAAAGGCGCTTCTTTCTAACAAGGACAAACCAGCTATCATCAATGTCAACATTGGTAATTCTTTCTTTACTTGACTCTTCAGAGCGAGTTTGTAGTTTGTTGTTCTCACCAGACCTACAAGTATTGCTGCTGACACAACCATGAGCAATGTAACCTGCAAATAATGTTTATTATACATTTGGGATCACATCTCTAAAAAATTCCTATTTATATAAACCAAAATTGCAGGAACTACTGTGAAAGGGGCTGTCGATGATCTCGATCTTGTCATACAGACACTCGAGGAATGTGGATTTTCTCAAGATAGGTTTTACATCCATTGCGATGGCGCTCTGTTTGGGCTCATGATGCCCTTTGTCAAAAAGGTATACAGTACTGCTCTGAGTATTATTGAAAACAACTTTTGCTCTATATAAGGAGTTAGTAGTTGAAAAGGAGCTTGAGGTTTAGTCTAATATGCAAAAAGCATACTGTTTTTTCAAATCACAACTACTCCCTTGATATTCGCTATTATTCTACAAATTGTACTCTAAATGCTAACCTAACAACCCATCTGCATTTACCAACTTCAGGCCCCAAAAGTCTCGTTCAAGAAGCCCATCGGGAGTGTCAGCGTGTCGGGCCACAAGTTTGTTGGCTGCCCCATGCCATGTGGGGTCCAGCTCACGCGGCTCAATCACATCAATGCCCTCTCGAGCAACGTCGAGTATCTCGCCTCCCGAGATGCTACCATTATGGGCAGCCGCAATGGACATGCACCAATCTTCCTTTGGTACACTCTCAATCGTAAGGGCTACAAAGGCTTCCAGAAGGAGGTGCAGAAATGCCTTCGAAACGCGCACTACCTCAAAGACCGTCTCGTTCAAGCCGGGATTAGTGCCATGCTCAACGAGCTCAGCAGCACCGTAGTTTTCGAGCGGCCGCGTGACGAGGAGTTTGTTCGCCGCTGGCAGCTGGCGTGCGAGGGGAACATGGCCCACGTGGTGGTGATGCCTAGCGTGACAGTCGATAAATTGGATTATTTTTTGAAGGAGTTGATTGAGGGGCGTTCGGGTTGGTATAAGAATGGGAGTTGCGATCCGCCATGCATGGCGGCAGATATCGGGAGTGAGAACTGTTGTTGTGCTGTTCACAAGTGATGCGTCGTTTTTTTG
>CACSLK010004199.1:3934220-3945408 GCA_902706635.1 Striga hermonthica
AAAAAAAAAGAAAAAAAAAACATTCATTTTTGAGCTTTTGGTAGAAAACTGAGTTTCATACATCAATGGACCTCTAAAGAAGTTTTTTCAAGTTTTACACACACTCAGTTCTAAAGCTTTTCATTCTCTCTTTCTACCTTCCTTTTTTTTCTTTTAAGTGTGTGGTCTCGATATTTGAAAATTCAGAATCTTACCCTTTGCTTTCCGGTAAACGCCTGTCCGCCTGCTTGTTCCATCAAAAACGACATGGGGAAAACTTCATAGAGGACCCTGTTGCACAAAATTACCCAGTACCCTTGTTTAGGTTGTTCAGTCTTTCGAATTCATCGAGTTAACTTAAACCAATCATGCGAAAATAGACACACCTCAATTTTCCATTCGGGCTCTTTTTATCAGCTGGATACAAAAATATGCCTCCGTAAAGCAATGTACGGTGAACATCAGCTACCATGCTGAAATCAGAAAAAACGAGGGGCATAAGCTATGCTATACTATACTACCATGCATTTTTAGTTACATTTTATTAATTCATATCCATTTTTGAAATTATAAAAATGAAAAATATGAGCTATGTATGGGCTCCATGTTCGAATAGTTTATGTACCTTCCAATGTATCTTAATGATTTTGGCGGTGATCCATCTTTCGGATACTTGCATTTTTCCACGTACCTATTGTTCGTTACAAAAATAAGATAGTATAAAGAAAATAGAACACAACATGAATGTATATACATACTTTGCTGTTGGACCATCCCAGTTCTTGGCATTTCCTTCATTAACAGAGTAAATTTTGCCCTTTTTCGGGATCTGTAACAAGGAAAAATCTTGTTAATTCCCAAAAGGTTTGAAATTTTGGTTAAACAAGCATTTATAGAAGTTTTTGCCCAAATTTTGACCTTAATATCTGGATGAGTCAGTATGAATTCTCCAAGAGATGGATCGAGAGTGAACCCATTAACTCCAGATCCAGTGCTCAACACAAACTGCAAATGTAATTTTTCGTAATGCACGTTCAAACATGATCGTGTTATTTTGGACTAGATAAACATAAGGCTGTGTTATATTTTAGACCAAATAACAAAGCATACCGTGCAAGAGCTCCCGTACATGCAATAGCCTGCTGCTAACATGTTCTTCCCGGGCTGCAACACATCTTCCAGTTTCGGGTCGTGCCCATCAAAGATCGCATATATGCCAAAGATCTGAACACAAAAGGCGGGAAATAAATGACACCACGCATTACCATAATTTTTTTGGAGATTTTTTCGGATAAAATTGGTAAAAAAAACTTACAGTTCCAATTGAAACACCACAGTCGATATTGGAAGACCCGTCCAATGGGTCGAACACAACACAGTATCTACATGTTTAAAAATGAACATAGCGAAATGAAGTATAATCAAAATACAAAAACATCGCTTTCCACACACACTCAACCAAAAAAGAAAAACCCCTTATGAAGGGTTGTAACTTGCAAAACAGAAACAAGCATCAAACGGGTTTTATAATTTTGAAAGACTGCAGGACTTTCAAAGGTACATTTATATAGAAAATAAGATTCAAAGAGGAAAAAAAACACATACTTTCCACGCTTAGGGGGGTCAACGAATGTCGCCTCTTCATCTTCTTCAGAGACAAGTATGCACTGAAAGTAACACAAAAAACTTGTATGCATGAAACAACTATTCTTTAACCTCTAATGACATATACTTTAGGTACCAAAAAATGTTTTCAGTGACATACAGTTCGGCCGCTACTGACTAATGCCTTGACGAAAACTTCATTCGAGAGAACGTCTAGTTTCTTCTGCTCTTCGCCCTTCCATAACGAATAAAACAAACAAGAAATTTCAGCAAACTGTAATTTAATCTAAAATGAATATACGAAGATCCATTGTAAAAATTACATTTACCTGCACGTTGGTCTCGCCAGCAAGTCCTATAAGTTTAGCCAGACCAGCCTACAAACCACAAAGTTGATGCTCGATATTATAAATACATAAACACGATATGCTATGAATCAACCATTTTTAGATTTTCTAGTGATCACAAAATTCACAGAGCACAATAAGCTAGCCACCTTTTCATTGTGGTCCACTAACCACCTCAAACAAACCATCGTTAAATAAGAGTGGCTGAAGTAATCCTGTCACTCTCAAGAAACAACTTTGCGCAGCAGAACAAAAGATTCCTCAAGCTATAATCCCAAAAGTTACTCGAATCATCTATCTTCTTTTCCCACATGGAACCACAAAACACCAATATTTACACCACATCCTTGAAATTCTACATCAACCCACAACAAATTCTCAAAGAAGAACACCGTTTCGACATTTCTAGACCAGTGTTCTAAAAGTCGTTAGGCGCCCGCTAGGCGCTCGACCAATGCCTAACGCCTAGGCGGGGCCTATAAATCAATATTAAATAACTTTTTTTTTATATATTTTAACTACCTACAAAATAAAACTATCTCAACTTATAATAAATCGACACACCTAAGCCCAAATAATTATATTATTATGTTTTGAAGAAAACATGAGAACAAAACAGTGTAATTAGTATTTAAAAAAAAAAAATGAAAAATTGCTGCCGAGCCTGCCTAGGAGCGCCTAGGTCCGCCTATGCCGCCTGGCCGCCGAGCCCGACTAGGAGCGCCTAGGCCCGCCTGACCGATTTGTGCAAATCTGAGGCGCCCGTACACCACGTAGCGCCTAGCCCGATTTTTAGAACAATGTTCTAGGCTCGAGGGCAATCAAGGATAACGTTAATTTAAACAAAAAAAAAAACTACAATCAATAAATATATATATATATTTTTTTTAAAAAAAATTCAACCTTGTTATTGCATAGCAAACATCAACCCAGCACAAATTCTCAATGTAAACACCATTTCAATACTCAGAGGGTCACAACGGAAAACGTGAATTTAAACAAAAAAAGCAACTACGATTAAAATAAAATAAAATAAAAAAAACTCAAAAAAATCCAACCTTGTTAACAGCAGAGCAAACAAACTTGCACCCAAGGACGATGTGATTGAGCAAAATGGTGAAATCCCCTCGCGACTCGGGGTGCTTTGACTGCTCGTTGAGCACGTGACGCGTTATCGTCATCAAATCCGTCCGGTGCGCATCCGCCGCGTGATCCATCGCCGCTAAAACCACCTCGCCTCACACAGCACAGTGTATGTGTATCTGTTGACCCAAAACCCTACCGTTAACTTTCCTATATTTTGATTAATTTCAAGAAACCATATCGGGCTCGGTCTATATATAGACCAATTTTTTTACGTGTGCCCATGTGTGGATAGGGATGGGATGAGGGAGCAGTTGAGGGAAAAATGGTGCCCATATAATTTCTCATTATTTTTTTTTTCAATTTTCGGTTTATATGAAGATAATTTGAGCTGGGTCTGTATTGATTCTTGGGACTGAGTAAAAATGTTGATTTGTTCGTAGTCTATCAACAATGGTGCGTGTGTGGTTTAGGATTGGTGTGTTGTTTTGTATGGGATTGTAGCTCGGCGGTTAGAAGGGCGTTGTCTGCTACTCTCTGGTTATTTGGGATTTGTCAAGATGATGACAATATTGATTGATTTGATGGGAAATTTATGAAAATGGGACCAAAAATGTGAATTGCTGGATTAAGGTCAACTCAAAATACAATTTAATAAATTTAATCTAATTCAACTCTATTTAATATATCAATATAATTATTTTATTTTTTAAGTGTAATTTGTGCATGTGCATAGATGAATTACTAGTGATAATTTATAAAACAATTGTATAATTCTATTTCAAAATTATAATTTGAATATCCCATTCTTTTTTTTTTTTGTTTTTTTTAGGGAACGAGATCTTATATTGATGTAGCGAAAGCGTGAACGAAAGGGAAAAGATACAATACGAGATACTCTCTCGAACTTGGGATACTCTACCGAAAGAACACGATTAATTTTTCATTCTCAAAATCCAACTGCTTAACACAAAAGACGAGAGTCCTTTAAATAAACCTGTAACCCTAAACTCAGCTTATTCCCTAAGCTACTACTAATTATTAAATAATAATAATAATAATAATAATAATAATAATAATATTACTTATATTTCTTCTGCATCATTCTCCCCCAGTTGAGCAGGATTCGCCCTCGAATCCGACCCGTGCCCGTTGGAGAAGTGTGTCCCGCTTCGTCCTCGATCAAACACGAAGCTTGAAGAACACCCAACCACATCGAAGGTAAACATGAGCGTGGGCAAGAAATGAGCTAATGCAAAGGCACACGTACATGCCTCCATACGCATATCCGCATAGTAGAATGAACATCAAACATACCACAATGGTCGCCGCGCTCAAATTCATAATAATGGCCCACCATCCCGTTGATGGGAGTTTTCACGATACACGAGTGGAAAACAGACCATAAGGGATTCATCCTCGGCCCCCAAAAACCATCTTTGGCTAAGATGTCCCGAAAATTAGGTCCAAATGATGGTTTTTCGGGAGAAGGGTCAACCGTGGCGATGTCCCACGTGTAGCTCAAAGTGTATGTCTCCGGCACTGGAGGCTTGTCATAAAAAACGGGCGGACCGTCGTAAATTGGCCCGTCAATGTGATCCTCGTAAATGTCAAGAATGTCAGCACGAAACGGGCTTACCCGATGACCAAATTCGCGGCCAAAATCCCTCTGAACAAACCCATTCTTTGTACCCACTTCACAGGCCAAAAAATATGGAAAAATGTTATCCAACCCATGGGACAAATAAATTGAATTGGGTCGTCCCTTCGCAGGCCCAAAAGAATGAAAGAAATCTGGTTCTCTGTTGCGTTTTTGTGCATCCCCCAAGTCGTCCCATCGCTGCACCTTTTCCACGCCTCTGTGAAAACCGAAAAATTGAGCACCCCTATGCCCAACCTCATTACTGCTGACTCGCCGCACAACGGCCCTGCGTGGAGGTCTGTCGAAAACATCACTCCACCGTAAGTCCTGGTCCTGATTTTGGTCCCTCGATATTTCATCATAAACATCACCGGTCGACGGTGGCGGTGGTGATCGTCGGCGGGGAGCCCCGCCGTAACCTCGACCCCCACGACCTCTGCGTATCCCTCCGCGATGGCCCCGGTCATCCCCATCGAGTCTCGCACGAGTCTCTTCCATCATGGTGTTAATGGCCTGGCGAATCTCCTCAATCCCCGATGAGAGGTTCGTGAATTGGTCGTCCACCCCTTGGAAACGCTCTTCCAGTCGTTAGAAACGATCGTCAACGTTATCTCTCTTTGGCGGCATCGTGGATCGTCGCTGGTCTCTGGATACCAACTGATGTAGCGAAAGCGTGAACGAAAGAGAAAAGATACAATACGAGATACTCTCTCAAACTTGGGATACTCTACCGAAATAACACGATTAATTTTTCATTCTCAAAATCCAACTGCTTAACACAAAAGATGAGAGTCCTTTAAATAAACCTGTAACCTAAACTCAGCTTATTCCCTAAGCTACTACTAATTATTTAATAATAACAATAATAATAATAATAATAATAATAATAATAATAATAATAATAATAATAATAATAATAATAATAATAATAATAATAATACTTATATTTCTTCTGCATCATATATTCACAACAAAGTCGAGACTAAAGACCAGCTACTCAGCCGAATAAGCAGCCGACTACTAATAAGCTGAATAGTTGACTCCAGTAGGGATGAATACAAGTACAATGTATACACCGACGGTAGCCTAGAATCACCCTACAACACAACTACACACTCCCAAAAAGAGAAAAAAACACACACAAAAGGCCCCCAACAAGAGAAATAACCAAAAGCTTCTAACATGAGAATACACCAAACACACTTCCGACATGAGAGAAAGGGAGGAAACACTAACAAAACGAACCAAAACACACAAACACTAGCAAATAAGCTAAAACAACTACAACAGAACACAACCTAACAACATAGACTAATCAATTCTCACCGCGGCAGACACACTACACCAAGCTACACAATGTCAATGCTTGACGGACCTCCATCTAATCGGACCGAGCCACAACCCTGGAGTCCGACCCAGAAACTGCAAAAGAATGTCTAACTAAGTCGATACCAACGATTCAAACCCTACTCCGGACGAACGCCCCAGCCCTAGTACGGAGAACCCCACCTTAGCCACCCACAAACAATACCAAAAAAACCCAGGACGAAAGCTCGAAAATCCGGACGTCGGTCTGGCCTCGACAGCCAACCCCTCCATCCAACACCAGGAAAAGAGGAGCGGCTCATTGGAATTAGTCGGAATCTCCCCCAAATCCCCCCCAAAAAGAAGAAAACGAGCCGCTACCCAAACACGAAGAAGCACGAGGGATCGTCACAACGGATGAACACCGAGAAGACGACCACCTGCAACCTCATCCTAGCAACTCGGTGAATACCTGTTCTGGGCCGGCTCCGCCTTCTCCTGTGAGAGAACAACACATCCCGTCGGTGATCCTCCAAGAAACGAACTGCAAGGACTAGGGCCGCTGCCTCCGAGCAACTCGGAGTGCCCTGCCAAGGGGGGCGCCTAAATCGACCAAAGATGATCGATGAGGAAAGGGGATCAGGTGCGGGGAAAAAAGCATATTCAAAAAGCAGATAACTTGAACATCCCATCCCAATTGCACGTTTTGTATCGTTTTGAGTTTTGACTTTTGACCCCTTCGTGGACATATATGTCATTGCAGAAGCCCACATAACGGTACAACTCACCCAATACGTCGCCGTATCGCCCCTCCCACTGCCCACCTGAAAATTTTCCGGCGATTTTACGACTCTCATACACTGTGTTCTTGATTCTCTGTATCAGATATTTTCTGCACCAAAATCCACATTTTCGTCATGCTTTTTTGAATTCACAATAGCCCTTCAAACAATTTTTGAATCGATTCTGTAAATATTACAGCACACAGGCTGTACAGATTATAGTTAATTAGATTCTTCTCAGAAACCCTAATTTTTTTCAATATAAAAGATTGAGGTTGGGATTCTTTTTGGTACTCTTAAATCAAACCCTCAATTTCCGAAGGCAGATTTCAATCATTTCTCGATCGATGTCGATGGTGGATCAAGAAGCGGATGACTTGAAAATGGCGCTGAAACTCAGCATGCAGGACCGCGAGTCGCCGGAGCTGAAGAAGGGCGAGTCGCGGGAGGGTTTCGTCGGAGCTGAAGGGGTGGCGCCGCCGGTGGAGGAGGAGTTGACGGAGGTGGAGAGCCGGCGGAGGCAGCGGGAGTTAATGGCCGCGGCTGCGGAGAAGCGGATGGCTGAGGTGAAGAGCGTCTGGAGTTCGAAGAATGCAGAGAATCAGGGTTTAGAGGGTGTTGTGGAAGGTGCTGAAAACAGCGGGAAGTCTGAGGTGGAGTTGTCCATGGCGGAGGCCGAGAAGCTTTTCCAGATAATTTTTGGGGACAGGGTTTGCGAGAATGTGCTCGGACAATGGAGCAATCAGGGCATTAGGTAAGACCGACCCCACCCCCCCCTCCTTTTTTTTTTTTCTTTCAATTAGTTTGAAAAATTTAAATCTTGCTATTCACATGTCAGGCAGTTGATAGATGCCTAATTTTTGTAATTCTTGTTCCTTGATTTGTAATTAGATAAGCAGGTAGAAATTTGAGTGAAATGAAATGCGGTCATTAAAATCAAAGTAAATGAATTGTGCATGGGTTCGACTCAACGCATACACGACTGTATCATATCATGCATTGCAATCTGATTCTAGTATCCCCTGTCATGTTAGGTTTCATAGATTTGGTGTGCACTGTTTTGTTAGCAAACAATATTTTGTCCATTAATCATTTCCTAAATCTGCAAACTACCCTTGCAGGTTTAGCGATGATCCAGAAACATCGATGGGCTTGGTACAGCATGAGGGAGGACCCTGTGGTGTATTAGCAGCCATACAGGTAATGGATTCATGTCCATATATTTCCTGTTCCATACTTAATTTAACTTATAATGTTGATAACTTCGATGTTCTTTTATGCCAACCATCTTTGAGTTAGTGTATTTATTAGTTTCTATGTATTGAAGGACCCAATAAGCTATATGATTCACGTTTAAATGAGTTTGCATAAGAATAATCTCCGCGTAATTGGGATCTCCAATGTCTTTTGTCTTTCTTACGCCATGAATTGTCATTATCCTTCATGCCATTTCAGTTTCATGGTGCATTGACTAAGCTGACTACCTGATAGTATTTTGTTTGCAAACTTCGGTCGATTTTCCCATGCGATTGTGCTTGAAGATGTAATCCCGCTTGGATTTATTGCAAAGCTCTAGAAAAGCTCAGGAAAATATGTAATGTGTTTGATTGGTTTGTTGAATCTGTAGTTACACAGAGTTAATTTTGAGGGGTATATCAGTAAATCTCAGTGAGCCTTAAGCTTAAAACATGCGTAAAACATGGTTGAACTTGACCTATATCTTTTGCATGAGAATGTGAAACTTTCACTTTCCTTCCACCTTATAGTACCATACAAATATATAAATGATGCAGTGTTTGTTTCTGCTTATGATTTAATTTCTTGGCAACGCAGGGTTTTGTACTCAAAGACCTTCTATATTCTCTAGAGGAGTCTAAAAATCCTGTGCCTAATGATCTATCAAATATGGCTACGACAAAGTTGTCCAAGAATGACTCTATAGGAGCAGATATATTCTCGTCTCTTTCGGAGGAAAAGAAGTCACGGTAATTTATTTTCTAGATAGCATCTTAGCTCCTATTAACAATAATATATCATTTTTCCTTTTTCAATAGATTGTACGCATCGATGGAATCCATGTAGGAGATTTCCATTGTTTTTTGTGCTAATTATTTCTAATTATCGTTGGACTTTATTGTAATGTGACTAATTCATATACTTAATATATGTATCCATTACCCTGAATGACTCCACGGACTAATTTATATTACGTTATTTAAAGTATGAATGAAAAGGTTATCTCTGCCTCATTGTTGTTGTCTGGATATTAATACTCTTCAGATCTTGACTTGCCCCCGTTCAATGTTTGATAGTTTCTCTTGTTATTACTAAGTACTTTCTTCTTCAAACAGAGCCTTGGTGAGGAGTATGAGTGATGTACTCTTTCTATGTGGAAGTAATGAAGCAGCTGCTGTAGCATGTTTGAATATTCCTTTGTCAGAATTTTCGGAGGCTGCAAATGGGCCATCAGATGAGGCGAGTTCTGTTATTTTCCCATTCCTAGGGTCTGTACGTTTATCTGCGGTCTCTTATTCATCATCTTCATGTGAATCTTTTTGTTATTATAGTGGTTGCCATAAAATGGTGGGGATATATATTATTTTGGGAGCCAGATGATGGAGAAAATACGATTTCAGTTTTTATCATCCCTTAGCAACAGCTTCGATAAGTACCTCATCTCGCAATCTATTTGCATCTTGTTAATCAGGTCATTTCGAAGGCACTCGAAGGTGTTTCTGTTGAAACTGGATCCGACTTGCAGAATATTCTAAGAGTCTATACATGCACATCTCGTTCAAGTTTGATCCAAAAGCTTGAAGAATTGCTTCCTGTTTTCAGAAGCCGCATGGGAGCATTGCTCTTTCTGATATCTGCATTGTTGTCTCGAGGACTGGTATATTATTCTAGTACTTTGACTCAAATCAAATATGCGTGTACATTAAACAAATTTTTTGCTTTGGAATATTCAGTTGATCCTTGAGTGTGTTTGTATATAAAATAACCCAATCTATATTGAATTCATACTCAAAATCTAACTCAATTCCACTATCCTCGATATTATAAGTATAATTAAATAATATAAATTATTCTTACATATCACATCAACTTTAATTCACTTTTCATCAACTCACATAATTTAACTAACCATCACTTCACATCATCCTTCTCCTACTTTTACATTAAATCAACTTTAACTTTTTTATTTTAAATATTACTTTAAGTAATGCGGCTTAATTATGGGCCAGGATGCTGTTCGAGAGGACATGGATGACCCAACTCAACCTTTAGTCACAGCTCCTTTTGGGCATGCTTCACAGGTAATGAACAGTTTATGTATATAATCCTCACTCTCTCATATGTGTGTGTAATATCTGAAAATTTTTATATTTTCCTGTAAAATAGGAAATCGTGAACCTACTACTCTCCGGAAAAGCAGTCGCCAATGTGTTTGACGGGAGTATTGACTTGGGCGGGGGCATGTTCGTAAAAGGCATCTCGACCCCAGTCGAGGTCGGTTTTCTTACCCTACTCGAGTCCCTCAACTACTGCAAAGTTGGCCAAAACCTCAAATGCCCAAATCGCCCCATATGGGTTGTTGGGAGCGAATCCCACTACACGGTCCTTTTCGCACCCGACTCCCGAGTCCAAGACGAGAACGAGCTCGAGCAACGTGAGTCCGAAATTCGACGGGCCTTCGACTCCCAGGACCAGAGCGGAGGCGGTGGGTTCGTGAGCTCCGAGGGGTTCCGCCACATCATCAGCGGGAGGGGCATCCGTTTCCCGCCCGAGAAAGTCGAGAGCCTTTGCAGTTCGGATTTTGTGGTTTGGAGCGATTTCTGGCAGGCTCTTCTGGAATTGGACCGGAGTTTAGGCGGAATGAAGGACGACTCGGCCGGGTCGACCGGGGAGAAGGTTTTCGATCTCTACCATTTTAACGGAATTGCGAAATCGGTCGTGGGTGGTGGTGGGAATGAGGCGGGTCCCTTTCAGAGGCCCACACTGGTTAAAGTGAGGGTTTCGGTTCCTCCGAGGTGGGCCCCAGAGGAGCTTGTGGTGGCTGGGCCGCGTGGCCCGGATGTTGATGACTTGAACGTGATAGACAACTCGATCCGGTTGGCTAAGGGCCCGACTGCTGCTCCAGAGCCCGTTGCTCAGCATGGGCCGTTGGTCGATTGCATTAGAACGCGTTGGCCGCGGGCCGTTTGTAGCTGGGAAGGAGATGCGCCTAGTATTGTGTGATTGGGATTTAAGCTTGCTTTGAAACTAGATGGCGTTTTGGTTCTTGATGAACTATAAATTGTTTACTAATGATCTTCCAAAATTTGGGAGGTGAGGAACTATATACATCTTTTAAGGTCAGGATTAATTGTTGTTAGAAATCTCAAATTTTACATAGTTTTTGAATGTTGCACTGTATTTTTTTATTCAAAACATCTAACTCTTTT
>CACSLK010004199.1:3946347-3961176 GCA_902706635.1 Striga hermonthica
TTATGTTTGAATTGAGCTTATGAACATGCATATGTGCTATGTTTTTTGCAGGATGACCATGTCATTGAACTTACACTATGTTGCCTTAAACTATATCTCTGCAACTTTTGCTACGGCAGTTACGAACACGATTCCTGCTATGGTTTTCATTATAGCAGTTTTGTCGAGGTATAATTACGTGCGTATTAACACATATTTCGAGACTCATCATTATTAGATGTACTTGTTTACAATTGTGATTAACTACATACCTGTAATATCATCTAATGAAACATATGGCTAGATCACAATACTAACTAGAAAACAAAATGAGAATCAATTAATGAATGTATGCACATAGTAAAATTATCATAAAATGAAATTTTATCATTATTTGCTTATTTCTTTTACTAGGGCCTTTGATGAGGTTTATGGAAATTATATGAACATTGTCCGATTGTGCTAAGCTGTTGTTTGTTATTGTACCAGTGACATTTCGATCACATACTAATAAATGTGTCGACTTTGATCGAACTTAAAAGAGATCGACGTATTAATTTAATAGTGAAAATTCCTCAATTTGTAAGAACATATGTTGATTTTCTAGTTATTTGAGCATGTAAAAAAAAAGATCCTTAATTTGTGCACGATGTAGGATTGAAAACCTAGCAATAAGGAAGAAACATGGATGGGCCAAAGTATTGGGCTCCGTACTCGGCATCTCAGGAGCTATGGTCTTCACATTCTATAAGGGCCCATACCTATACTCTGGGTCCAATAACGAGGCCCACAATCTAATTGCAAGGAGCTACTCAAAAGAAGAATGGATCAAGGGCTCCCTCCTCTTGCTTGGATCAAACTTGACATGGTCCATTTGGCTTGTCATGCAGGTCCAATTTTGGTTCCAAATAATTATTATTATTATTATTATTATTTTTCTTTTTATGTAATTTATTATTTGTTTGTTTAACTTTTGATTAATTTATTTTATTGAAAATTAAATTTAAATTTTTAGGCTCCAATTTTGAAAGAATATCCTGCAAAATTGAGGCTCACAACATTACAGTGTGGCTTCAGTTGCTTAGTGTCAGCAGTGTATGGTGCAATTAAGGAAAGAGATATATCATCTTGGAAGCTTGGTTGGAATATAAATCTCTTGTCTGTGGCTTATTCTGTATGTATATCTAATATCTCTTGTCCCAAAATATTATTAATTTTTAGATGTGATTATACCAAAAATAACATGTTCTTGGGAAATGCTACGGTCTCATTACGGAACCATTCCGTCGGGTTTTGTAACCGTCGAAGATAGTTGATCTAACGGTTACAAAATCCGATAAAATGGCTCCGTAAGTAGTATCTCCCCATGTTAGCAATATAAGCATATCTGGATATTGATTAAAGGTAAAATTTCAGGGCATTGTCGTGTCCGCCATAAATTATTCAATGCAAGTTTGGGTTGTGGAGAAAAAAGGCCCAGTATTCACTGCAATATTCAGCCCATTAGCACTCGTGTTGACGGCCCTCTTCTCAGCTATTCTTTTTCATGAATCACTCTACTGGGGAAAGTCAGGGCCCAATATTTTTTCTTTTTACTTTTTTTTTCCTTAATGAATTTGTCTTATTGTTTTCTAGATAAATGTGATTATACATATAATTTATTTGTTTTTACTGAAGATGAGATTATACTTAATTTGTAGTGTTTTGGGAGGTGGAATGCTGGTGGCTGGGCTTTATGCTTTCTTATGGGGTAAAAACACAGAGGTCCAACTTGAAGCCCATCAACAAATGAACCCATCACAAAAGGAGGAAGCCCATTTGGAGTCCATAATTAGCTCCAAATCAACCACTGAGAGTAGTTCTTAACAAAGACCGAATAAATTGATTGCTCTCCACTGCAAAACCCAAAAGCCATTTTGGTTGACTAATGCATGATGCAATAATTACAAATTGGTTGTATTAAAACAATAAACGACTATTAATTAATATAAAATAGCTTTGAATATTAATAATTTTTTATGATATATTGATTCATATGTTTAAAATTACCATTTTAGATATTGTTTATAGATATTGTTTATAGTTAAGGATAATGAGAAATTTAGATCTACGACCTTTGACCGGAAAATTGGACGTTTTATCGTCGAAATTTTTTCGTGAAACACGGATATGTTGTTGACACAGAAGAGAGCTACAAGATCATATAAAAAATTTCAATATCCGGCAAAGTTGACGGCGACGTGTGGTGGTTGGCGGCGGCAGTCCGGCGGACGAAACAAAATTGCAACACTTAATAAAAGTTAGGTATTTTTTTGCCAAATTGAAAAGGTTGAGTTTTATTTGCAATTAAACAAAAGGTGGTGGTTTTTTATGCAATTAACTCTATAATATATATCAATTTTAATTACATAAATGAAATCCCATTGAAAATATTAGCATATATACAAGATTAAACCTTTATAATTGCAAAATTACTAGATAATTAAGTCATTGTAATTAAAGGTGACTTATCACCTTCCAAACTTAATGGGATTAATTTTCTCTTTCACGCAATATCTCTCCTTCTCTCTCTCTCTCTCTCTCTCTCTCTCTCTCTCTCTTCTTCTTCTTCTTTCGACCAACTAACCCTATCGACTTGGCTCTGTTTTTTCTTATCACTCACGTACACACACACACACACACATATTTATATATATATGTATGTATAAAGGTCGAATCTTTAATTTAATTTCGATCGATAGAAAGAAAAAATCAACAAAAGAGAAAAAAGTATTTTTCGTTTTTGTTCATCATCTGCGAAAAAGAAAAAAAATGGTGAAAAGCAGTTTGGGACTTGAAACGGAGCTGAGGCTAGGGCTTCCCAAAGGCGGCCGCAGCGGCTACGAGATGGAAAGGAACGAGATGAAGAAAGTGTTTTTGAATATCTCTAGCGCCGGTGGCAGCGACAGAGAGGAGGAGGGGAAGGTAGAGGCTGTGGGAAGTAAGAATCAAGTGGTGGGGTGGCCGCCGTGGCGGCTTACCGGAGGAAAAATAACTTCGGGCGGGATAAGATGTGCGTGAAGGTTGACATGGGTGGCACAGGAAATTGGAGTTATATGTTCGTTATACATATGTTATGTATATGTTGGGTATATATTCGGTATACATATATAAACTTAGAAAATTAGAGTTATTTTCAGTATAAGTTCTGTATATGTTCTGTATATGTTCGGTTTATGTTTGATATACATACATAAACCCAAAAAATAGTATATGTTCGGGATACATATGTTCGGCTGGATCTGGTATTTTTTTTTCAGTATATGTTATGTATACGTTTGGTATATGTTCGGTATACATATATAAACCCCAAAAATATATATGTATATATAAACATCAAATAGGAAAAAACTCAAAAAATATACTACATATATACATAAACTAGTTTCAAAACGAAGATGATACCTGATTTTTTTTGATATATTACGGAATAGAATCAGCAAGATCAGTTTATTAGGATATAAACACTTACCATTTAAATATACAAATTTCTGTGCAAAAATAACGGCGGACTAACAATTGTGATATTTAAGGACAATGATATCTCAATTAATTTTCAATTTGATATGAACACATTCCTAATTTGTAGGATATTTAACAATTGCGTAACTGATATTATTTCTTCTTCCAAATAAATGCAATTTAGATGGCACACGTGCAAATAAAATCAACACATTCGTACTAATGCAGTAACTTTAAAATCGTATGGTAATCATATAAAATGGCCTTCTTATCAAAGACCGAATAAATTGATTGTCTCCACTGCAAAACCCAAAAGCCATTTTGGTTGAAGAGCTTAAAATGCTCGTACATTACAACTTATTGACTAATGCATGATGCAATAATTACAACTTGGTTGTATTAAAACAATAAAAGAATATTAATTAATATAAAATAATTTTGAAAATTAATATTTTTTTATGATATATAATTTAATATATGAATCTGATATATAATAATTTAATATATGATTCATATATTTAAAATTATCATTTTAGACATTGTTTATAGTTAAGGATAATGAAAATTTAACATACTCAAATATTGTTAATAAATAATAATCTTATAATACTTCTATCACTCTATCTTCTCTTACTCAAACCTTGTTACAATATATACTCCGATTTCTAATAAGATTAATTGAAATTGATTGTAATATATACTATTTTGAAGTTAAAAATATATTGATTTTTAATTACATTAATAGTATTTTATTATTATAATTTATGATATTAATATATATATATATATATATATTAATTTTTCTTTCTAATCTATTAATTTATATGAGATTGTTATGATATTGTGAATCACAATATGATTTTTGTAAAAAGTTATTTAGCATAGTTATTAATAAAATCAAATGATATTTTTGAACTCCCTGAATAGATGATTTTGATATATGGCTCGTTATGAAATGGACAGAAAATCGTAGGAATTTGTTATTAATACTGAAATATCAATTCTATTATAGTGTTGTGGTAGTTATATTAATAAGATTTTTCCAATTGATTTCTAAATTTATTTCGTACTTATATTTTACAATGTTCTCATGCATATTTCTGTTTACATATGGTTGGATAGCCAACAAATTAAACAAGAGAACACATGGTTTATTTTTAATGATAAAAATTGGTTTGTTATTACATTTAAATAGTTAAATTTCTTTTGATATTTTAAAAAATTGGGTATGCAATTTTTGAAAAACTGAAACAGTTGAGTTATTGATAAATCAAATGATTCTAAACTAATCCTCTTGATTAAATGGTTTTTTGAAGATACAATAAAGAAATATTTTGGTATGTTATTGGTTACCAAATGAATAAGAAATCCTCGTGATTTGTTATTAATGTTGATTAATAAGATTCTACTGTAATAGTTAAGATATTAATTGATAAATAAATTTCTTTAGAAATGCTCCCCCATTTTCTTTATCCTATCTTTATCCTATAGTTTAGTCATTTACATATCTTCGTGCATGTAAATCAAGTTTTAGCTACTTGAGATACTTGATGATATATTTCTTTATGTGTTACTAACACGAATACAATTGTATGCAAATATCAAATACGAAAAAGGGGCAAATGGGTTAGATACTACTAAACTAGAGCAAAATCACATGAAACTCATAAAACATAGGAAATAAAAATGTAAGGGATCAAACACATAAATATGGTTGTTATGGTAATGATTAACTAAAGAAATACCAATAGTCTCATTTGCTTCTTATACATCGAGAGATATTTATATTTTATTTTTTTCTAATTCTAATCCATATATTTTTTAGATTATATTTATGTCTATCTATAGATAGATGCAAATATATTCTTAAAAAAATGAAAGTATTAGAAATAACATTGGGGTAGTGGAAAACGAGGGAATCACGATTAAAATGGTTTGATCATATGCGTAGGAGACTTCGAGGCTCCCCGGAGAAAGTTAGAAATATTAGAATTAAGAACGTAAATTAAAAGGGGAAAGGTATACCTAAGATAGCTTGGAAGGAAACAATAAAATATAATTAAAAAATATTCGAATGAAGATATGTGATTTGATCGAGAAAGATGGAGTCATGTGATCCATATAGCCGACCTCACTTAGTGAGATTTTAAGGGCTTGTTGTTGTTATGTCTATCTAGAGAAGTAAAGGTCAAGTTTTTTTCTGCAACATTAAACGCTTTTGTGAGGATGGGACCATCAAAGTACGAACCAAACTAGAAACATGGAAATCACATTACGAAAGCCGATATAAGCCATCATTGATCGCCATCCTAGCCTCTTCATTCTCAAAGACCGTACGTGCATCCTGATGGACTTGAGATCCTATAGAACAACTTTTCCAATCGCCAACCTCTTTCCTGTTGAGTTACCACGGGTGTAGTGTGATTATTAGAGTATTGAAGTGAATGCGTGTCGTTCATTCATAACTATTTTGTGGGATAGTTCTTTTACCTCCATAGTTGATAACTTGGACGACGTAATTAATAGAAATATTTGGATGAATCTAGAATGCACACATTTAACTAACACAAAATTTTAACTGATTATCGACTAAGGTTGAACCGGCTGTGCGAGCACAACCAGAAACCAACTAGTATATATATATATATACATACATATATATATATATATATGATAATAATTATTTAAGAGAGAAATTCATATTTTGTGTGTAAATTACATTCAGATTATTAAGAAAGCAATCAAGTATAAAAAAATATCATCATTATCTTCATTTTATATGTTTTTGGAATTAAGAAAATGTAAAACGATTAAAATGCTAATTAAAATACTATATTGCATTATTGACTTTTCGAAAACAATATCTATATAAATATGTAGTTAAGCCAAAGGAAAAAGGACACGCAATCACCAAAAAACTTGTGTAAAGGACTAGGATTTATTTTGTAGTACAAAGAGGGAATAAATTGTTGGGAGTGAAATTCAATTTTTCGGCTGTGACCAACTCTCACAATCAATCAAACAAGACATATTAAAATCATACTAATTGGGATCTGCTATCGTGTTGGATCTTGGATCCAAACAATATACCCACATTGAATTTTAAACATTTTAAATCATTTTTTTTATTTTTATTTTTCTAAGTATTTTTTTTTAGGTCTATTCCTATCTCTTTTAATGCGCACGTTCTCAATTTTAATGTTTCTACATTTTTCTTATCGGGGCCTCAAAGTTGCTCCTAGGCACATGTGCAAATCATCTTAATCGTGAAAATTATTTGGCAGAGAATTAAAAAAAGCCAAAAGGAAATAGAACACAGGCGGATAGAAGCCACACTAGAACATAGGGGAGATAATTTTAGTCAAGATTTTTATCCAGTTTGAGGAGATATTTAAGCGCTAATTTTGATTTTTCTATAATTGAATGATGTATTTCTTTTGGTGATTAACTAAGATGTCTCATTTATTTTGTCGATGAACGTTATTTGTGTATAATGTTTATTAATTATGAATGTTTGATTTAAGGTATAATGTTTAAGGTCCTGATTGATATAATGGGATGGAATGTCGTAGGAATGAAATGATTATGAGAATGGAATGAAATAAGTTTTGTCATTGATGCATTTGGTATGCAGAAGGAATAAGACATGAATGGAATGACTTATCATTTTTTATTATAAAAATAAATAAAAGCTTTTCTAAAAAAATATTATACTTTTAATAAATTATATATAAATGCTTTTTTAATAATATATAAAAATAAATTAAAATATTTTTAATAATAAATTAAAATAAAATAATATATTATTTAATAATATAAAAAAATAATATAATTTTAAAAATATATAAAAATAAAATAATATATTTCTAAATTATATATAATTAATAATATATTATTAAAAGTAATATATTTTTAATATATAAAAAATAATATATGTTTAATAATATATAAAAATAAAAAGTAATATATTTTTTATAATATATATTTTTATTTTTTAATTAAAAAATAAATAAAAGTTAGTTTTCAATTTTTTTATTTGAATTTTAATTTTTAAAATGATATATTTTTAATAATATATTAAAATAAAAGTAATATATTTTTAATAATATATTTTCAAAGTAATATATTTATCATATATAAAAAATAATATATTTTTAATAATATATAAAAATAAAATAATATATTTACAAATTATATATAAATGCTTTTTTTTAGTTTTATTTTTATGTAATTATTTAATATATCTAATTAAACAATAAATAAAAGTAAGTGTTCAATATTTTTATTTAATTTCATTTTTTAAAATAATTTTATTTAATATATTTTAATCATTATTTATAATATATATTATATATTTAATTTTTTATTATTATTTGTTAATTTTATTTTTTGAAAAATTGATTCCTACATACATGGGAATGAAAAAAACCTTCCATGAACTATGGAATGGCTAATCCCATGGAGATGGGTTTTGTCATTCCCATTGGAATGGTCATTTATTTCCAAAAAAATATACCAATTATGGGATAATAATGAATAAGAGAATGGTCATTTCATTCCAATGTCATTCCCTCGTACCAATCATGCCACAAAAATTCATAGTTAATTGCTAGATAAGATTTTAATCTGCAATTATAATTTTTCTTATTTTGTTAGTTAAATATTTATAGTTAATTGCTAGATAAGGCTTTAATCCGCAATTATAATTTTTCTTATATATTTTGTTAGTAGTAAGGTAGGGGTTGTTATTTGCAAAATATTTTCACTACCCGCAAGTGCACGGTGTAGCTGTAGCAAACGACAACCAATGTCGTATTCCATAGAGATTGATGTTATAATAATTAAGTACCAATATAGACGATTAAATATTATTTAGACTAACTCGAATTTGAATGGTGATTCTATTCTAAACTAATAAATGGTTGCAAAATAAATTCTAACACTAAAGAAGGCTTGTACTAAGATAAATCAAGAATGAGAAAATAGATTTTAGGCTATGCTTTCCTCGAGATTATTCTAGCAAAGTTTTCTTATTCATACAAACCTTATCTAATTCAACCAATCGTAGGGATAATCACTAAAGTAATTTACACCTTTCTCTCGAACAAGTTAAATCGTATATATTAATTGTTATATATCTCCTCTCGATCTCAAGATGAACAACTAACTCTCATAATTTCCTAAGATTTCAGTTCCCTCGCAAGATTCTATCAACCTCTCGGTCTGTTTAGTCTCTTATGTTATGAATTTCCCAATTCTGGCAATCAATTATCTCCTCTCGGTCTCAAGTCAATCACAAATATGCACAAATACGGGCCCTATATTCAGACAATTCATAAATGAAAGATAATCCAGAATGAATAAACAAAATCACTTCATAAAATAATCCGAGTACTTGCAAATCCTAGAATCTCAAAGAGTTTTAGCTACTAAACATATTCTTAATACTCGAAATAAACAAATCCATGAGTTCAATAAAGAAGAAAAAGAGAAAAGAAATTAGAAGAACTATTGTCGCCGTTAATTCCTAAATCTTCAATCTTGTCTTCCTCGAATCCCTCGTGTGTTTCGTGCTTTCTCTAGGCCTCCAATGGTGTCAAAAGTCCCAAAGTCGTGTTCTCCAAGTTCCTTTTATACTGTAGGGCAATTATGGGTCGAAAAAGGGAAGAAATCGCATAAGAATCCTAATTCCCGCTGGTGTGTCTGCGCGTCACACGACTCGTGTCACATGCCACACGAGTCGTGTGACATTTCTCCAATTTTCGCCAAACTCCGAGACTCACACGATTGGTCACGACCGGGTCACACAACACGTGTGAGTACACACGACCAGTGTCACAGAGCCACACGACCCGAAGTCACACGACCCGTGTCACCTCCCACACGACCCATGTGAAAATACCGTAACGTCTATTTTTTCTCACTCACACGACTCCTGTCACTTCCCACACGAGTCGTGTGTCATCATCAGCACCTGTTTCTTATCGTTTATCGTCTCGACTCCATTTTTAACATTTTTTCAGGCATATTTCCTGCAAACTAACGACAAAAAGTACCTCTATCATATATTAATAAATAGACATAATGGTGCACAATCAAACGATAAGCACGACCAAATATCATAATATATCACTCATAATGCATGTAAATATGATGAATGTCAGTCGTGCATCTCTAGGGTAACGTGAACATAAGTTAAGTGGTTCTATCTTTCGCATTTGTTCGATACTTGGACTAATCTATTTTCCTAGGAATTAATGTTGCTAGTGTATTAAACCTAGAGAGCTTGTTCTAGGTTAGCTACTAGTTGAGTTTAGTCGAAGAGTTTATTTCGATTAAATATTCAGTAAGGGAAAATTCGGTTACAGAACTTATTGTTAGTTAGAGTTTGTAATTCAGTAGTAATTTAAAGAGGACATTGAATTAATTAATTATAGATTTAGATTGAGTGATAACTGAACCAAAAACTGGACTTCTATCAGTTCATTTGATTTTTTATTTTCTTTTGTTAATCAATCTCCCCATTTTTATTGCTTTATTATTATTAATTAATCAATTACTACGAGAATTGACACAATTTAATTCTTACTTCTCGTGGTATCGACCCTTACTTGTCGTTAGTTATTGGAGGTTTGTCGAGGAAACTTTACAAATATAAATTATGCCTCGAGGTCATGTACCATTTTACATTGATGTGTGCATGAGAACACAAAGAATCATCTATATATATATAAAAAGATTTACCATTTTTCAAAAATGGCAAGTCAAATTATTGTCAAAATTTATTTGCATTAATTACATACCACTTTTAGTAACTTTTAATTATTTATTTATTTTTTTAGCAAAAAATCAAGCATCATAAATGGAGCCCTTAAATCATGGTAGTTGTTAATTTAGTTTGAAGAAAATCATAACAAATAAAACAAATAACATTAATTACGGATAATTAGTATTTAAATCCAATGAATAAATTGACATAATTAAATGTCACTCGAGCCTTGGCATGCCCCACAAGATGATTATCCCTACAACTTTTCTTCAAATTTGTGAATAGAAGGGAGAAAATGAAAAAGGGGACCACCTTGGTCGTGAAGAATCTGGGGATACTTGCGGTGAGAACGAGAAGGCTCTCTTGCATCGAGTTTGATCTCAGCGGGTCTGCGATCAACCATAATTTGGTCCCCTTATCACATTATTTTTTTTTTCTTTCGTTATTTACGTTGTTAATAGTTCAAACTTGCACATATGTTGACTTATTTAATCTACTTATAGTCTTTAGGTCTTCATAATTTATTATTGCTTTGTTTTTTTAATCAAAGTCAAGTTGTTGACCATAAATAGAATTTGTGTACAACTTTTTTCAAAAAATTTAAATGTGTTTTATACATATTTTTCTTTCAAAATAGTATAAAAAATTGAGTGACTTCACACATTTTCAAGAATAATATAATAGATTTTAGGTATTATATATATATGTTATATATTATTTTAGATATTTTAAACATATATATTTTATGTTCTTTTACCCAATTAATTTTATGTATCGTTTTCAACAAACTGAAAAAATTATATGAATTTAATGACAAACTATTTTGATTTTTTTTCCAAATAGTCTTGATTTTATTTGGGTTTGAAATTAGAAAATTCAAAAAGTCTTTATCCAACCACATTGTTACACGTATTGATTCATTTCCATATTTATCTAACCTACCTAATAAATATTTCAAAATTTTCATATAACTTTTAACAGATGAAAGTAATAATTTCATATATGTTATTTCTCACGTATAATAAATGGATACAATATCACAATAAATAAGAGTCAATGTCAATCGTTATCAGACAATTGGTCGGTTTATGAAGAAATCAATGTTTAGGGTCAACTGTATGTTGTTTCCCGCGTTACGAATCGTCAAAGTTTGTGGTGAGGACGATTTGCCAAAAACTCAAACCACAAATGTTGTGTACTAGGAAGTGTTAAATAATTTATGTCATTTTTTTTTTCAAACACGTGGACGTAAAACCACCACTTAAAATTGTTCCCCGTGCATCGCACGAGATTCTGTACTAGTATTTTCTTAATTAAAAAGAAAAAAATAAGAAGGCAATTACTGCAATTATTTGCAAGATGAAGAGCTGCAAAATAATCATGAACAAACACATGCCTCTAATTGCCATGATAATCACACAGTTCATATATGCAGCCATGTTTTTGCTTTCCAAAGCGGCTATTTCCTCCGGAATGAAACCTTCCGTTTTTGTCGCTTATCGACAGGCCCTGGCTGCACTTGTCCTAGCTCCATTTGCTTATTTCGTCGACAGGTTTTCGAAAACAATCATAGTTCTTTTTTTTTTTGGTTTTTTAAGAAAGAAACGCCGAAATTTCAGGTTGATTCGATTTTAATTTTTATCGTTTTTGTTTGTTGGTGTTCGCGATACAGGACAAGGTCGCATCGTCTGAGCTTTTACTTACTGATCAAGATTTTCATTGTTTGCTCCTGCGGGTATGTAAAATTTGAATTTAATTTATTTTATAGTTAGGGTTAAGTTTAGAACAAAATTTGAAATTTGTTTTTGTTTTTAGTTAGGGTTCAGTTTAGAATCAAAATAATCTCAATAACAAATTATCTCTGGTAATGTTATTGTGAATTGAGCTTATGAGCATGCGTATGTGCTATGACATTCATATTTGCTATGTTTTTTGCAGGATGACCATGTCATTGAACTTACACTATGTTGCCTTAAACTATATCTCTGCAACTTTTGCCACGGCAATCACGAACACAATTCCTGCTATGGTTTTCACTATAGCAATTTTGTCGAGGTATAACAATGTACACAAATAATGTATTAACATATACTCGAAGACTGATTATTATTGAATTTCTGAATAAGCGATTTAATTTTCTGTTGACTTTATATATATCAAAACTCCAATATCGTCATTTTATGAAACATAATGCTAGATCACAATACTAGCTAGAAATAAAAACACACATGAAAATAATGAAATGTATAAACATAGTAAAATATGATAAATTCAAATTTATTACTATTATTTTTTTCTTTTACTAGGACCCTCACGAGGTTTATTTGAGCCTGTTTTAAAAAAAAAAAAATCCTTAATTTGTGCATGATGTAGGATTGAAAACCTAGCAATAAGGAAGAAACATGGATGGGCCAAAATATTGGGCTCCGTACTCGGCATCTCAGGAGCTATGGTCTTCACATTCTATAAGGGCCCACACCTATACTCTGGATCCAATAAGGAAGCCCAAAATCTAATTGTAAAGAACTACTCAAAAGAAGAATGGATCAAGGGCTCCCTTCTCTTGCTTGGATCAAACTTGACATGGTCCATTTGGCTTGTCATGCAGGTCCAATTTTGGTTCCAAAATATTATTATTATTTTTCTTTTTATGTAATTTATTATTTGTTTGTTTAATTTTTGATTAATTTATTTTATTGAAAATTAAATTTAAATTTTTAGGCTCCAATTTTGAAAGAATATCCTGCAAAATTGAGGCTCACAACATTACAGTGTGGCTTCAGTTGCTTAGTGTCAGCAGTGTATGGTGCAATTAAGGAAAGAGATATATCATCTTGGAAGCTTGGTTGGAATATAAATCTCTTGTCCTTGACTTATTCTGTAAGTATATTTAATATTTTTTCTAACATTATAACATTTCATAGTATAAGTATGTATTTTCGTTAAAAAAAAAAGTATAAAACATTGATCTGCCTAACGGTTAGACCTTCCCGCACAAGACTATGTGAGGACATAAGGTATTAGATTGAAAGCTTTTGAGTTCAACATTTCAAATTAAAAATTATCTATTTGAAATATTGGGAATTTTCTTTTTCCTTAAGTCCAATTTAGAATTCATTTTTAATGGTGAATTAAATTTATTTATTTATTTATTTTCAAAATATACTTATATAATAAGTCTGCATCTCATAAGAGCACCCACAATGAGGCGTTTTTCAGCCCAGTTTAAATGCCAATTTGGCATTCACCCCGTTGCGGCCGTTCATTATACATGTGGGGCCCAAGTTTGCGTTCAAAGGACTGATATTCTTTTATATATTGAATTTATATATTTTTTTCTATATCACACTTTCTAATAATGATAACTTAAAATTAAAATTTTTTCTATATCACACTTGTCAATATATATCAATAATTTATATTTTATATCCTTTATTAATTCAACTCATTTTTACATTTCTCTTACACAAAAAAAAAACAAAAGAAAAAAAAATAAGCAACTCTTCACTTGTTAAAGTTATTAATAATCTTAATTTAAGTTACTTTGCTCTTGTTCTTGTAGTGTTCTTTTATTTTCATGCATTTAAAATTTAATATTATAATTTAAAAATATTAAATTGTATTTACTATAATTTAAAAATATTAAATTGTATTTTTTTTATTGAGAATAGAATATAAAAATTTATATTGAATAAGTAGATAATGGGTCACATATATGTATTTAAATGAATGTGTAGGAATGTGAGTGTGTATTTAAATTAGAGTGGAAAGATGATGTGGATGAGAAAGAGTGTTGCTTCTTGATTAAATAAATGATATTTGTGTTAAGGGTTGTGGATGCCCTAAGTGCTTATCATAATTAGAAGAGTTAGATCATACAAATAACTTAAAGAGTTTGAATAATGTTATTTAGCCTACTTGTATGGCAACTTGGATTACAATACAAGGGTAAATGTAAACTTCAGGGTTACAACACAAGAGTAATGCCTATAGCATTACTCTTATATTTATACCAAAAATAACATCCCCTCTATATATAATTGCAGAATGCGTTGAGCCTAAGTGGCAGTCTCGCACACTTGGGAATCCTACTTGGCGAAAAAACATGCTTCGTAGTTTGGTTTGGATAAAAAATAACATTATTCTAAATAATAATTACAAGTTCGGACATTCCAAAAATTTTAAAAAACTAACTTGGCAATTCTATAATAGTTTGACTAATATAATCCTTATGTTGTATGAGAACTTTTGGTAATTATACTGATTGACTAATATAACCGTGATTTATTTGAAAAGCTCTCAATCGCCTCATTAATTTCCATAAAACCCTTAAATTAGTGTAATAAATACATATATTTAATTTTAAACAATTACTGTTATTATTAATTAATTTTAAAAATAATTTCTTAACAAATATTCAGTACACGGGGTATTGTACTAGTGTTATCATTACAAGCACATCTATTTGGATTTTAATTAAAGCTAAATTTCAGGGCATTGTTGTGTCCGCCATAAATTATTCAATGCAAGTTTGGGTTGTGGAGAAAAAAGGCCCAGTGTTCACTGCAATATTTAGCCCA
>CACSLK010004199.1:3962568-3975176 GCA_902706635.1 Striga hermonthica
GATTTTATACAATGCTTATATCATATTAAATCCTTATTGATCTCTTCCATATTTTATTCAACAATTACTTACCGTAAACTATTTTAAGTTTTCTTTTCCTACATTACCATAAATTAAATTTCATTTTCTTATTTAATTCATACATCAATTATCATAAATGTTCATTCTTCTTATTTCTAAAACTTTATAACTTTTTTGGTTTGTATTTTAATTTTATATATGATATATCAAATTATTTAACTTTTAATGATCTTCGATTTGACATCCATATTATATATATAAAATATAAAACAATGATATATAATATTATATAAAATCTAGAATCATTAATCAAACTAGACTAAAATATATAAAAAATATATATTTTATCTTGTAAAACAATTATAATTATGTGTATTAGCATACTATAATATAGCTATTGTATTTAGAAAAAATAAATAAACTAATTATGAGCATCAAATTAGTCCAAAAAAATATTCTAAAAGTTTATGTCTCGACTTAAATAAAGACTACACAGAAGTATTATGATTGTGAAAAAAAAGGTAAATAAACATTATAATTAAAATTATAAAAATAATTTTTTTTATTTAGTAAAGTTTACAACATTATTCTCATACCATTATATTTTAAATTGTTGAACGTCATAAGGTTGAAGATATTTAAAACATATTAAGTCAGAGAGAAAAATTGTATAAATATAAAGTGTAATTACAATATAGTCAAACTTGAAAAAAAAAATAAAAAATAAATATGTGTGTGTGTCTGTGTTTGTGGTTAAGAAATTATCATTTTAATACTTTGAGTATAAAATATAGTATTATTTTAAATAATTATTTTATTATTTTTATAGTTATTAGTTGTTTATTTAGATTTTTATTATTCTATTATAAGAATATATATTTCTTCACTACTTTATTTGATACAAATATTTAACTTTCAAGCGTCTGTGATATTCACGGGCATTATTAATTGTCGAATAATTTATTTAATCTATTTAATTTTGAAAAAAATAAATATATATAAAATAAAATAAATAGTACTTTATAAAAATATTTTATAGAATTTGAAATAATATTAAAAAAAATATAATTCTATTAATTATTTATGGTTTCTAGTTCACAATAAGATTATTATTAATTTTTTTTTTTTTTACTTTAAGTTGGACAATTAGTTTCTTATGAAACACCATTGTAGTACACAGGCGTTGTACTAGTAAGCTATAAGTTGAAAAATTACTGATAAACTAATTTTACCAACACAGGAATAACTTCGGGCTTGATTGTTTATGGAATAATTTGTTCAAAATGAGTTATTTTATTCAACCATAGTTAATTTTAAAAAAATTGGTATAGTTAGTTGTTAGTGGAATTTTAAGAATGTATTAAAATAATATTTAAAATAGAATGATCAAAATTGATTTGATGTAAAAATAAGAGATAAATGATTGGAAATGATAGGTAGTTAAAATTATGTGAGTGAATAAATAGTGAATTAAAGTTGATGTGACGTGTAAAAATGATTGATTTGTATTATTTAATTATATAAATAATATTAAAGATAGTGCGATTGAGTTAAAATTAAGTTAAATTTTTTTTTGGTACAGGGACCTTCCGGTTTCCGGATCCACAGGGGAACCGACTAATCCGGAATCGAGTCGGGTAGGACCACAAGGGCGGCAAATTAAGTTAAAATTAAGTTAAATTTTGAGTTGAAATAAAAGTGAGGCCCGAATTCTTTTCTTTTTCCCTTTTTATCTTCATCTTCACTCTCCCTTTTTTTTTGCCATTTATTTTCTTTTATTTTCTCTCGTTCTTTTTGTAAAGCCAAGCTTTTTCATCTCCTTTCTTTTTCTCTCTGCAGGAAAAAAGGAGTACCTTACTTGAACTTTGGATGCTCGCACAATCAAAGAGACCCTTCTGCTGGAGCCCAGTTATTACACTCCATCTGTTCGAAGTAGTCGTCAGTAGACTGAAAACAGGGAGAGCCCATGAAATCTGATACGAAATATCAACACAGCTCTGGGGTAAAATCAATAGCCGCGCTCGTGGGTTTTCTCCTCTCTGTGTATAAATATATTTTCCTCCCTTTTTTTGCTCATTTATGATTGTCAATGCAATATGATTAATTTAAGTTGCAATGAAAAGTTTCTGGCTTTCTCTTGTATCGTTATTGCCCTTTTGTTGTGAGTGTTTCTTCTTATGCTCATGGCTCGTGGGGAAGTAGGGTTTTTGCGTCTTAGTTGCTTTCGGCATTTTTCTCTTCATGTCCCAGTTCTTTGCTTCAGCTGACTGAGTTAGAGCTGTAGTATTTGATTTGAAAATGTTGAAATCTGAGGAGTTTATGATTTGCATTTTTCGATTCTAGCTGTTTGTTTTACGAGTTTAGGATTAGTAGTCTTCGGTTTCATATGCATGAGTTTGTTGGTATTTTCTCAACAGAGCCCTACAGGTATGAAAATGTCGAGAATATGAGTTTTGAAACCCCTGATTTTCCCCGTGTTTCGTGGTCATCTTGTGCATGATTTAAGGGGCATGGTTGTAATACTTACACACCGTGCTATTCATTTCGTCATGGTTGCATAAAATGTTCTTTCATTGTTCATAAGTCTGGTTCAGAATTTCTTTTTCGTTCTATAAAACTTATAAGTGTCTCATTTAAGTAAACAATTCTGTCTAGGTGGTATCCCTGGATGCAAGAATGACAGACGGACAAAGTGATGCTTGTCAGTCTAGTAGGTCAGCTCAACTGGTATCTGCATGGAGGTACTCTCTCTCTCTCTGTCTCCGGAATCCTTTTTTCTTTTTCATTGTGCCACTAGAGATTGCTGAGAACAGGGTTTTGTATAATGTAGCAGGGCTAACAACCACCCTTTTTTATTATGTTATTTAATGCTCAAAAGAGGGAGGTTTGCTATCCCAAAGCAGAACCTCAGTATCAATGTAGCTGCTCATGTCTCAAACAATGCATGCTTGGAGGTAGCTCGTATAATGCCTGACTTATTAAGTTTGGAAATTGTCCCGCGCATTGATATTTGGCCAGCGTCCTTTAAGAGTTCGCCACCTGATGAACACAGTGTCACACTCTTTTTTCTCCCTGAGGAAAGGTACCATATTAATCATTGCTCCGGGCCCTTCCTTTTCTCTTTTATTTTTTTACTGTTTGTAACAACAAATTTCGTGTATTGAATTTAAAAAAACACGAAAAATATTATTCAAATGAATTTCTTGAATCAAAATAATATTGCGGGTTACAATCTCTATTTTCTCCTCTGATTCTTCTCACAAACAATTTTTAAGTCTTGGAGCGAAATCTTCGGCTTGATCTTCTCCTTGACTTGGTTTGACTTGAATTAACGTAATCCGAGGGCTTGAAAGCTTTTTCCCGGATCAAACGTCAAAATATCCCAAGAACGCGAAGAACACGAATCCTTGGTCTTCGCCGCAAAGTTGATCTCGAATCTTCTTCACGCCGGATTTTGAATTTACTAACGTTATTCGGAGGCTTTGCAGCTTGTTTCCGGATTGAACGCTAGTCTTGAGGTTGAACGCGCTTGAATCTTGCTTTGAATCTTCAAGAACGCCTTTGAATCTTCAAGAACACTTGAATCTCGTCGAGAGACCTTGATCTTGAACTTGAATATGAACGCAATTCGGAGGCTTCGCAGCTTGTTTCCGGATTAAACGTCGGTTTTGAGCTTGAATGCGCTTGAATCTTCCTTCGAATCTTCAAGAACGGCTTTAAAACTCCAAGAACACTTGAAACTTGTAGAGAGAATTCTCTAGAGCTCTTGAACTTGAACTTGAATTATGAGATGTGTGTTTTTGACATTAGAAAGAGCCCCTATTTATAGGTGTAGGAGGGAGATCCTTACCAAATTTAAGAATCGTAGGACGCAATTTGATTGGTCCATGATGATTCACATAAGATCTTCAAGATCCACTTAAATCTTCCAAGATCTTCTAGATCCACTTAAATCTTCCAAGATCTTCTAGAAGATATGATTTGTTTACCAAGAATAAGATTTGACACTTGGCATTATTTGATTGGTCAAGAATTAAAATATTAAAATATCAATTAATTAACTATTTAAATTTAGGAATTAAATATATGGAAATTCCTAAAATATAAATAGAAAATATGACTTGATTTTTTAATAAATTAATTTCCACGTGGCGTCATTTGATTGGACAAAATTTTTATGTCTCTACACTGTTCACTGACAAATGTGTTCACAGAGACGAAGAAGTTTTCAATAATATGCTGACATATGCAATGTGCGGTGACTTTGCCCTTAAAGCAACTATTGGAAAAGCTGAACTCCTTGTATTTACTTCTATCCAACTTCCTGGGAAGCTTCACAGTGAGTCCAAAATAGTTTTGTCTCTGCAATTTTTTTACTTTTTTTTTTTTGGCAATTTATTACTCTTTTGTTCCCATAAAATTGCAGGATTACAGGGAAACCCTTACTTGTGGGGTGTTTTCAAGGGACAACGTGTTGGTGCTTCTCATCAATCAGGGAATCAGTTGCCTACTCAGACCCCTATTGTGAGGCTGAGTCTGTCTGCTAATTCTTGTGGCCACAGGAGCTTTGATGAGAAAGAGAGTGTAGTAACCATTTCGAGCAAGTACAACCCTTGTAAGTCCTAGAGACAAGCACAACCCTTGTAAGTCCTAGAGACAATATAATTGTAGCTGCCCGGTACTTGCTTATAATTGTAATTCACACCATTTTTGGTTTTAATGATCTAAAATGTGCTGCCTAGCATTTGATTTTTTTACCCACTTACACTTTTTTTTTCTTTCTTTTTTCAGTATTGATTATATGCTGGTAACCTGCAGATGTTGTCACCTTTAGTGTTAAAACATCCATTCTCATGTTATACTTTATCCTTTTGTCTTTTTTTTTTTTTTTTGGTCAAAACATCTGCAGTCTCAAAAATCCATGAGAATGTATCTTTATGTTTTATGAGACCTACTTTTGAATTTATTGTCAAATTGAATATTATCCATGGTAACATAATCAAATGTCCATAAGATGATGAATAAGCACATTAAAGGTCGCTTACAGGAAATCTTGGTATTTTACCATTAAGTTACATGTAACTTTGTTACCCATTGCACAAATTATTGACCACACTTCGTGGTTATATTGCATAATTGTTTCTCCTAGAATAGAGATTCCAATATATAGCTTTTCGCACACCTTGTATTGATCTTGTTGATTATCTTCTAAGATAATATGACTACAAAATTGCAAACTTTGATGCATATGATAATCTTGATGTATTTTCGTATCCCCTATTTATATTATAATTTGACCTGTTCTTACTAGTAACTTATTACGGCAATGTAGGTACTTAATGTGTATTTTAACTGTTTCTCATGTATTCTTTTTCTTTTTTATTTTCGTATTTCTACTCTGGGGGGAACAGTAACACATGCACCTATAGTTGATAGGAGGGGAAGGCGTCTGGACGATGCTTGGCAGCACGCAAACTCGCTAGATCCATTAAGACAGAAGGCAGAATGCAAGTATTGTGGTTTTGTTTCCTCCCATGGTGGGATTTCGCGACTTAAGGCACATTTGGGGGGAGGACACCCGAAAATCCGCTTGCCATGTTGCGAACAGGTGCCGTCCCATGTGAAAGAAGTCATGAGCGATTGGTTCAACGATTGGGTATACAAAACCAAAGCTCTTTGGACAAATGAAATTAGAGGTATGCCTTAAGTAACACCACGTCAAATTTAACATTGTGTATATTTCTATTGTGATGTCATGTTTTGTTGCACAACTTGAGGGTCACTTATTGTTTTTGGATGTAGCAGTATGGGTGATGGTACTCGGGGATTCTTTTGAGTTTGATTGTATTAGATGCTTGTGTTGTCTTACTGATGCTGATCTAGCCACTTATTTCCACTGACTGGGGCATGACAGAGGACATAATCTGCGTATGTAGTGTCTATGTTTAAACTTTTGTTGTTTGGGAATGTAGAAGTTCTTGTCTTGCATTACTGCAGGATATTTCTGAGAGAATTTTAACAATGCGATGGTTTATTGTTGAACGTGCATGGCCGTCTAATATCCATAATACATTGCACTGATGTATGTTATTACAATTTGTTTGAAAGCAATCCTTCATATGTAAAATTATCAGCATTGTTGCCAGGTAGAGAATCAGTGAGTTTTGCATAGCCTCGGAATCTAATTCCTTAGTTTTACTTTCAAAGTTTAGTCAATCCATATTGAGATAACATCAGGAATACTAAGGGTGTGATCGGGCACAATACTGTTTGGAAATTTCATCTGTCTAAGGATTTGTGACAAAATATTTTCTGAAAGTATCCTTTGAGAGTGTGGACATAAGAGGAAATTGTAATGTGGAATGTTGAGGTAATATAGAAATAGTAAAATAGTGCCCCATGGTAAACTTAGGTGAATAATAAAATATTGATTGGTGATTTTATGATTGTTATTATGGGTTGTAAGTGATTAATGAGATTAAAAATGAGATAAGGGAATAGTGTTATAAGTTCTTAAAAATTTTCAAAATGAAGTTCATGTTAGGTAGAAAATCTAATTGAGGGAAAATTTTCAACGTCCAAAGATATTCAATTGCTCCCCATGACTTCAGTTGTGACATGGAAAAGCAGCCCACAAAAGTCATGCTCTATATATCCCGAACTCCGAGTTAAATGCAGAGCCACTCTATTTGCTGTGTTGATGTATAAGATACATGGTTTGTTTTGTTTTTCTAATACTCTCTGTTTTGACTTCCTTTGGCTGCCGTAAGTTAATTGGTTTATGGTGGGTATCAGCCGAGGTTGGTGCACATGATGAAAGGGAGAACCCACATGATGCTGTCTGGGAAGAGCGGGACAGAGATTTTAAGGGGTGTTTTAGCTTTGACTTTTCACGTGGTCAAATTTCTCATAAGGTTCCGGGTGGAAGGAACCAGAATGCAAATGAGGAAGCTTGGCCTGAAGTGTCGTCTGAAAAAAGAGGAGTTACGTCCGTAAAAGTGAAAAATGTAAAGACCTCTATATCATCTGAAACAAAAGGAGTAATGTCCGATTGGTCAAGAAGTCTATCATCATCCAAGGCCACAGAGTCTCAAGGTATATGTGGCGATTTTTGAACTTGCGTTGGCTTTTGTTTTAATTTTTTATTTTTTTTATATTCTATATGTATGTATTGTTTGCAACTCTGGAGAAAAATAATTCATTGTTAACCTCTTGTTTATCCATCAGAAGTATTTCTGTGTTCAATGGACGTTATATCGGTTTTTTCCTATAATTTAGGTACCATATTTTAGGGACAAGAGTTTAATCACAAGAGGAAAATATCCAATTACCTTTCACAATCACTAATGCCAAGTCGATGTAGGTTTATATTATACGAACTGCACCATGAAGTTTGTGGTATTCATCAGGTAATGCAAGCTTCACTGGGGTGTTTGTAAGTGTGGAAGAAGACCATATTTCTTTGGGGCTTCAGGCAGGCTAATATATGCTTTACCGTGATGACTTCTCATTTATTTATTCTTCTTTCTTTTTTCGCCCTCTAATCTTTGATGGAAACTGGTGGTTTTGCAGGTGGTGAGCAATCCGATAGAAGGGGAAAACGACTGGACAACGCTTGGCAACACGCAAAGGTGTTGGACGAGGCTAGGCAAAAGCCACAGTGCAACTACTGTGGTTTTATCTCAACGTACGGTGGGATTTTGCGACTGAAGACCCACTTGGCCGGAGGTTCTGCTGAGGTGCAGCTGCAAGGTTGCCCTCGTGTGCCTCTGGAAATCAAAAGCATGATGGAAGAGTGGTTCAACGAGTGGGTCAAATATGCATCAGCAGCTTGGACAAAGAGGTCACAAGGTAAGCCTTCATATACACAGTAAGTAAATACTGTCACTTAAGACAGAGAATGAGTTTTCTATTCTTTGACTTAATTTGTTTAATATATTATTGAAGGACTACCTTGTACTGTTGGATATGTCAAATTACTCGAATTAGCTTCTCTAGAACTACCTCTAAAATTTTATTTTAATTACAAATAAACTTCACGCGATTAATTATTTGTATAACCGTGCCAGTTTTCACATCAATCCGTTGTATTGTATTGTTTAACAAGTTCCTTTGCTGCTCTACCCTTTAGATAAATTGCCTTCAGCTCAATCTAATAAAAGGGGAAGACCGTATCTAGCTGATACATGGGAGCATGATGTACCTCTGGACAAGTCGAGACAGGCCACTAAATGCAAGTACTGTGGATTTGTGTCCAGTCGTGGTGGGATTGCACAAATGAGGGCCCATTTGGGTGGCGGTGATCTTACAATGCAATTCGAAGGCTGCCCTTACGTGCCTCCAGAGGTCAAAAATTTGATGACGCCGACTTCCGTGATAAAGAAATGCAAGAAGAAGTCGAAGACTGCGAATGTGGAGATTGCCGGAGGATGGGCACAAGGTATGGCTCTTATGACTTATGAGACCTTTTTTTTCTTTTCGAAACGATAGACTTATGAGATGTTGTGTGATATATAATTAGTTGACTTATGAGACCTTTACTGTTTTATTATATGGTTTGAGCTCCATCTAATTCAAAATATTAGGGTTGTGAAATACTCCAAGTGTTTTTTAGGAGTTTGGAAGAAAAAATCTGAAATGCATTGTTTGATAAATAAATTCAGAAATATGTTAAAGCTAAAATACTCAAAATTCAATGAATTTCAAACCTCCTCCTCAAGTTTTATTCAATTTTGGACCTGATATCATCCTAAAATTTAGTCATCTGGAGTTTGCTGCTTATGTGGGTAAATAAATATGCATGAATCTCTCTCTCTCTCTCTCTCTCTCTCTCTCTCTCTCTCTCTCTCTCTCTCTCTCTCTCTCTCTCTCTCTCTCTCTCTCTCTCGTGCATGCGCACACACACTTACACACTCACCACAAGTTCTTCACCCATTGAACACCTACACCTACCCTTAAAATTTTTAAGTTATGTATTTTATTAAAATTTTCACATTCCTATTACTTCTTGAATATAAATGCAGAAAAAATTATAATTTGTAATGGATCGAAAATTGTCACTATTCGACACTATACAAGAAAATGTCCAAAAAATGGAACTCAAATCAAGGTGTTCGACATCCGTTAGTCTAAATACCAACAATTACAAGAAAACTCCTGTTACCTTTCAACTTCACAAGTTACGTAACAAACACACCGTCTTAACAAATTCCCTTTTCTTATCCCTCACAAAAACGTGCACTGTAAATGTAAGGGGAGTAACTGGAATTTTCTTCATATTAGACTGATCCTCAAGGTTGATTTTTGTAATTAACATAATATCATCTCATAGCGATTGAAGTAAGTCCTCTAAAGAATTAACACTATTAGAATCCCTTTGAACTGGAATTGACAATAGTCTCGGAAAAATCCATCGTGAAGAAGATCAAACTTTTGACCGTTTCTGCCTGAACGAGTACTGAAGGCTCCCTAAAAAGTACCTGAAAAACGTTTTTCCTTGCAATCCCATGTCGTAGAGTTCTATATTATGAACAAGTGTCCATATACATGCATTAGATCTTGAGAACAAGTATTAAACCACATTTTGCACATTGTCTTTTGTTGGTCTTTTGTTGGTAGAGACTGTGAGAATGGGTAACGAGACCTACTCGTCTGAAAAGCGGCATCACATCCTGCAGGAGACGGAGACGATCGATGGGGTCCACAACACATGCCTGAAGGAGAGCCTTCAGAAGCTCATACACGAGAAAAATGCCAATATGCAAAAGATGCAGTTTGAAATTCACTCCCTTCAAAACCGGTTAGCTTCAATGCCTTGAGCAGATTTTCGTACTTTTTGGCATTTTCCTAGGATTGTGCGCTCGTTTTGTCTTTTGTCCATATGACTAACATTTTGTGATTAAGATTTGTACCTTTGTAAGTTTCTCATTCTGGTTCAGTGTACTTTTTTTTTTTAAGAGATTTTTGTTCGAACTTGTGTCTGAAATCTGAACAGTCATGAAAATGTAATTAGGATGTGTGAAGCCTTGGAGATAAAAGCCAACATAAGGGATTTTCATTCCTTTGGACTTGTATAAACTGATTTGATAGTGATGATGATGATGATGATGATGTTAATAACTATTACAAACACAAAATATGTCATGAAAAAAGGACAAATTGGTAAGTTGCTAGGTAAAAATGTGAACTATTAAATGCAAGGAAGTATTTTTTTTTCATTTTTTTTTTCGGATATTGAAAACCATAAATTTTAAAAATTATTGAATAGTCTAATATTTAAAAAAAAATAATATAAAAATATTAGTGTGACTGTTCGTGAATCGCAGGAGTTAAAATAGAATTTTGATCAAATTAAAATAGATTTGATCACTTTTGTTATAACAATTTCTGTGGGGGGCTTAGAGCATCTCTAATGGTTGAACATCTATTTTGAGATGAATGTTATGGAGAAAGAGAATAAAAATATTTTGTGAGATGAATGGTATGGAGAGAGGGAATAAAAATATTTTGTCTTCAATGATTAACGACAATTGTAGAATAATTTGACACGTGTAAAATAATAATTGTTTGATAGAAAGAAAAATATAAAATAAATAATATAATATATGGTAGAAGATGTCTAGAAGTCTTTCTGAATCTAGAAAGACTTCTACAATTTTGAAACGACACCAACTTAATATTAGGCTCAGACAGCAACTTGAGAGGCAAATTAGGCCCAATTAAGAGAATTATGGGCAAATTGGGCCTCACAATTTATGATTCTGTTTAAGCGAGGCCTGAAAGAGAGGCGGCAAATTGGACTTCAGTCACTGTCATGACTTTTATGTTATCTGGTGGCTTCTTAATCAAGGTAAAGATGATCTAATCACTACTTAATATAGTCAAAATCAAAACATTATTATGTGAATTTCATATTATAAGTATATAAACTTTTTTTTTTCCTAAAAAACATATTATAGCTGCTTAACGGTTAGGCAGGGTAACTATAGTATTTGTGTTACGAACACGTTTAATTGGCTAAAAAATTGATATCATTTGGCTTGGTGCAGCAAGTTCCTCCGTTGATGTCGTGGATTAGGTATTTACCGTTGAATTATCACGCGTACAAGTTGCTAATGAAGATTCTGAATAATTGCCATGGAAGATTCGTATAGTAGGATTTTCTATTAAATCTATTATGAAATTCATGTCATGTTTGAAGTTCGACATTGCCATGGAAGATTCGTATAGTAGGATTTTCTATTAAATCTATTATGAAATTCATGTCATGTTTGAAGTTGGACATTGGTCTTGTATGACAGGATATCAGGTTGAACTAGTTTATAGAGAATAGTTGATTGAATTAGCAGTTTTGACTAGATGATAACATGAAATCATGATTATTTAAAAGTGTCAAAACAATCAATTTTACGATATTTTATTCCAACTAATTAGCGATTTCAAACCGCTACTTACCAGACAATTTAATTAGAGATTTTTGCGTGGGCAAACATCTAATTTAGCCCCAAAATGCAGATTACCAAACAAGACCATGTTTCACGTTGGGATTTTACCATCTTTAGTGCAGCCTTCTGAGCTTTTCTTTAAGCAAAAGACAATGTTTTTGGAGCTTGCAACTTCCATGTTTGTGGAATAGTGATGCTGTGGTTAAACAAAATGGTAATTTAATAGTTTTTACACTAGAAGAAAATAGTTGTCACACAACCCTTTTCCGTATTGATATATTGTACATATATATCATGATTGAAAATGACCCATAACACCCACATGAATCATGTTGTGCTCATAAATCTCCAAGTGCCCTATAAATGAATCTTACAAACTAATAATTAACCATACTATTAAAATGAAGGGGAAAAAAGTGCGGTCCTCCAGATGAAGCGGACCATAAGAGGGTGAGCCTATATGTACCTTAGTGAAGTTCCATCTGAAAACCAATTGGTGATGGAAGGTGTAACCCGTTAGGCTTATATACTAGACTAATTTTCCTATAGAATCAATGTGAGACAACTCACAAGTGATATTCCAACATGGCCCCTTGTGAGTCCATCGTAAGCTTAGAGTAGAGAGATGAGTTATTGCAGGTCCTAGGACAGACCCTGATATCATATTAGAACCGGGGGAAGAGAGTGCGGTATCATATTAAGAAACTGGGGAAGAGAGTGCGGTCCCACCAGCATTCCTGATATCATATTAGCGCTCCTGATATCATATTAGAACCGAGGGAAGAGAGTGCGGTCCCACCAGATGAAGCGCGCCATAAGAGAGTGAGCCTAGATACACCTTAGTGAGGTTTTATCCCAAAACAAATTGGTGATGGGAGGAGTAGCTCACTAGGCTTATATACTAGACTCATTTTTCCTATATAATCAATGTAAGACTACTAACAAGCGATATTCTAACACCATGATTTTTTTTTTTTCTCATTGTAAGAATTTAACTCGTGTTGAAATTGGATAAAAAATGGGAGTTAAGAGTGTGATATTAATGGGCATTACTATTTGCCTGGTTCAGAGTAGGAGGGATAACGACATCAAAACCAACTTGATGTAATATTAAAACATGTATCAATCATCAACCGATCCGAA
>CACSLK010004199.1:3977765-3990138 GCA_902706635.1 Striga hermonthica
AAGAGATTTATTTTTGTCATTCTTGAGTTGTTGGAATTGGGATTACGGTTAACCATTTCACGTTAGTAGTTTAATTTACATTTTCCGCATTTGCGCATCTGAGCCCAACAAAGAAGTCGAGCCGAGCCCAGCTCGTTAAGGGCTCGAGCTCGAGTTTAGCTTGTTAATATCCGTATGTGGTTGATTCAAATGTAGTTACATATATGAATGGAGTTACATTGACTTTTACCTATCAATAGCGCTCACGCTCGCCCAATCATGAAATGCCTACGCTACCCAAACCTCTTGCTATATAATATCCCTCTTTCCCCACGCAAAGGCACCATCACATTATGACAATGTCTTCAAAATGCGATGTTGCTTCAAATGCGTTTGTGTGATGTGTGTTATGGTCCCAACGGCTCGCAAACCGCCCAAGGACAAGGACTGTACTACTAGTTTTATTGTCTAGTCTAATTTCAGTCTCCCAATGTGAAATTCTCTACTGTTCGTATGAATTTCTTCACTTTTATGAAGATTTTGTGAAATGAAAAATTACTTATTGAACTTTAATTTGGCTGTCTAAAAACTCGCATATGGTAATAACTAATGTAACGTGACGGTAGCAGCTATTGTGTATCCATTCGGACAAATCATCATTGAAGAACCAAACCAAAGGAATAATGAAGTGTACGATTAAAACGATTTTTCCAGTTAAATTGGAGAATGACACCAAAAAAACAAAGAATAGAAGTTCAAGGCATGTCACAGTCTGGTAAGTTTTCTTTTGACCTGTCTATAACCATTTAACATTTAACAGGCATTTTTTTTTCCACTTACAAATATGCATACTTTTATTAGAAAATATCATACGGTGAAAAATAATATACACACATGACACTTGATCACATAAATATACATTTATTCACTGTTTATGACAAGAAAATCGTCTAACAGTTAGCTAACACTAGGTTCCGAACCATAAGATCAATGAATACTCGACATGCCTAACATTTCGACAGCCAAAACCTGCCCACACCATATCCCGGCCCATCAGAGTTCAGACACTAGCTCAAGTATTCGAGTATGTGCATATATGCGTGATTTGACGGCTCCAAACCTTGTCCACGGTAGGATCGAACTGGGCGAGCCAAAGAACCCACCTATATATAACTCCACATATATCTACAGTCTCTATATATACATTCCCCTCCCCTCACTCAAAATTTGCCACCCCACCATCACAATAATCTTGTCCCTATCTCAATTTCTATTCCCTATCTCAAAATTTCTTAAATGTTCACTAGAACCACCACCACTACTGACCCCAACTTGATCTTCGACCACCCGTCGATCGGTCGCCTTCCTCCACCCGCCGGCGCCGCCAGGTGGCGGAGCAGCATCACTAAGGCGGCCCCCAGCTGCCCCCGGTGCGCCTCCGCCGACACTAAGTTCTGCTACTACAACAATTACAGCCTCTCCCAACCCCGCTACCTCTGCAGAGCCTGCCGCCGCTACTGGACCATGGGCGGCTCCCTCCGCAGCGTCCCTGTCGGAAGCGGCCGCCGCAAGAGCCGCCGTGCCAGGTCCGCCCGGCCCTGCCCGAAACCCGATACCGGGCTCGAATCCGGCCCGTGGATCGCCGCCAGCTTGGGTGAGTACGCGAGCTCGATCGCGGCGGGAGACGAGCCGATCATCGAATCGCCAAGAAATTGCATCCGAATCGAGGGCGGCGGCGAGGTTTTCGAGCACCATCGGAAGGCAGCGACCATGGATGGCTCGATCCATCTGGCGCCCGATCAGTTTACCGCGGGGCCAGAGATAGACGGCGAGGATTTACCTTGCCAGGGTTTCGGCCCGTTCGGGTCGTGGCAGGGCCAGATCGGCGATGAAGTGGCGGCGGGAGGGTTGTGGCAGTCGGAGGGTACAAGTGTGCTGGATTTTGGGGCCGAGGTACAACAGGGGATGCAGGTGCCGGGTTTCGGGTTGTTTTCGGGTGATGACCCGTATCGGGTCTCTGCGAATCTACTGGGTGATCCGTTCGATTTGTCTGCTTATGAGCTTTACTGCAATCCTTGATTTTTAGCTGGATTTTTATTTTATTCCTTTTTTTTTTTTGGTGGGGTGGATTTGTGAATTTGTAACAAATGTAATCCAATGGTGTCTATATTTGGTGTGTGTATATATGCTATAAAATGAAGAAATTGTGTGTAATACAGCGTTGATACGGTACAAATAGCTCGACCCTCTCTCGGGTCGGCCTAGACCGTAGCACCATATATTGACAAGGTCGGTTATACCAAGTCGGTTCCTTCCGAGACCGTTAAGGTAACAACCTAATGGACCGAAGCATTGGCCAGTCGAGCTAATACAACAGCGGACTGCTCACATGACCGACCTGCACAAAGATGGAATATTCTTGGACAACAAAAGGATACCGAATCCGAGTTATTGACCCTGAACCAGAGTAATTTGATCACTACGTTACCAACTGTGTTGGAGGAAAATTTGTGCTTATGGGTTCAATTATATTTTGTCAATTTACTGTTTTGTAGGGTTGATCAAATGATGAAAAGATGAGGCAGTCCACAAATTGGACCAAATTTTGTTGGCATTCAGATGGCAAGATGAGCATGTCAAATTGTTATGGCACATCAGCACATGGTGCTACTAAATTCAATTTATTTCATGTTGGTTGTTATTCTTTTTCTTCTTTTTTCTTTCGAATAGATATGAGTTATGACTTAAAATCATTTTTCACTTATTTAGTTACACCTAGACTAAAACTCGACGGGATACAACACTCCAATAACATCATGCTCGAGCCATGCTCCCATGTCTGAAGGAGGGGAGGATACCCGCTGTAAACCAATCGAGCCAGACGCCGCCACACTTGCCATTTGGTCAGCCGCAAAATTCGTTTCACTGTGCACATGTTGGACTCTTAAATCTATGGCTTTGGTTCACCCATGTAGAATGTAGATGTAATAGTACGCAGCAAATAGCAAACGCCAAAAACAGGCACAACACATTATCAATCACAAGTTCAAATTTCATCACAGTTCAAGTACACATGCAACATACAAAATCCAATGTTGTATAACATTGAAGATAATGTCGTTGCCAAAGAGTAATAGGAGCCGTACCCATTGCATTAGGATATGTACTATGTAGCCGGCCTAAGAATGGTAGATGTAATATTACATAAATAATCTTATTTTTTCTGTAGGGCAGATGTGTATTAATGCATCACTATGAAAGGACACCCACCTAAAATCCTTTTCAAATAGAACTTATTAGATAATAAATTGTCCTTTTGTAATGTTCAAAGTTAGCTACCCTATCACTTAATGTGAATATTTCAGTTTCAGGTCTAACCTTATCAGTGGCTGCACAACAATCACCAAGTTTTTTTTTACCGTTGGACCACTAAACACGCGTCGATCTAAACACACATCGATCTAATGACAACGGCAAATTGTAGTCTATTTTAGAGTAGGGTCAATAAATTGATTGCTTGTACGTTGTAACTAGACAAGGTCAACGGCTTGGAGTCTTCTTGTCCCGTTTAATCGAAACTAATCCATCGTATAGACATCTATGATTCACAAACCAATAATTTTAATTTTGATTTGGAACTGACGATTTTTCAGGTTCTCGTAGTTTGCTTGTTTCACTTACCTTCAAGAGGAAAAGTCGACTATGAGAAGTGGTCTAAAATGGTGCTAGTCATTAGCGTTGTTGCTCGACCAATTCAAGTTGGTAGTAATAGTAGAAGTAGTAGTAGTACTAATGTCATCACTGTCTTCATTGTCTTTGGGTTCCCATTAGCGTTTGTGTTTTGTTTTACTCATTCACCCAAAATTTGTACCACAAAATTTTGTGGTGTCAATCGTGATCAGTATGGGTTCCTAGGACTACGAGGCTCGATCCCTTGTCTCACTTTTCTATTTAACTCATATTAGTCGCCATTTTGCAGTTAAACTCACAAGAATCGACAAAAACCATTCACAAGAGCGGAAAAATAAATTACACAAAATTATTGCATTCACATTACAACTTAGATAAACCGTAACAATACATTTGAATAGCACAAACTAAAGCCACCACCAAATCATTCTGTAGTTAAACTTTAGGAAATGAAATTTTGTGTAGCAGATGATATTGATGCAACATAACCAAGTGCAGCTCGAAGGTATTTTAACGGCCATTATAGTTACGCGTTCACTCTGGATTCCACTTTATACTGCATCCAACGCTAGTGGTAGAAAAAAGAATTTGACATCGGTATCATCCATAATAGCCAAGATACGAGTGATTTGCTATACAAATATGCGAGAGTTAGCGAAAAGGAAAAAAGGTACCTGGGCTTCTGGTTGGCTGGCACAGGTTGTCCACTCAAAACAGCATCTATTGCTAAGCTCAAGTCCCTAAAATTACGAATCAGAAAATTAAGTTGTGTTTTTCTTTGTTATAATTCCTAGTGAAAATTGTAGAACTAACCTTCCCGTGACGCTTATGTTACTACTCGGGCGTGAATCATCAAACTGACCATGATAAACTAATTCAAATGGCCTACGACCATCCTAAAACCAATTACATTACAACTAAAATATCAAAATCAAGCTTGAACCAGGTTCAAGTAAGATATTATCTTTTAATGCATAGCTAACAATACCTTTTTAAATAACAAAAATTCAGGCGTGCACACAGCTCCAAAGTTTCTCGCCACATCTTGGGACTGCGGAAAATTCACATGAAATTCAATCAAAAGTAAGTGATAACTAGCATAAAACATTCTTTTCGGAACCAAGCACATCAAACTATAAACAATGACAAAATGGCAAGGGAGACGATATATTGGAAAATATGCATGACATAGTAATTACAGTTTTGGGAAGCATAAGTCAAGTTCGATGAATGCTTACCTCATCATAGAGATACGGGAAAGGGTAGTTAAATAACTTAGCCTCCTCAGCCATGAATTCGGGTCCATCCTGCGAGGAAATGCTCATTGCTTGACAAATTATAAATGGAATCAAATACAGCTCTAATCTGAATGTCTAAGGTTATCCGAACCTGTGGATGAGTAGTTACAGAGTTTGAGGAAATTGCAATCACTCCTAGCCCTTTCTGCTACACAGAGAGATGAACATAGAAAAGTGATTTCTTTATTCATGGAAATACTCGTTTGAACAAATTAATACGGAGGTACGAATTTCATTAACAGCAAAACTTAAAATGAAATTGATGATAACTCACCTTCATATAGAAGTTCGAAAGCTTTACAATGTCTTTCTTCAAATGCTTCACGAACGGACAATGATTGCAAATGAACATGACCTGCACATTCGCCATATACGAAAAGTATTTAAATAAACAAATGAGTAAGTAACATAAATAATTGATGCAAACTGCAAACAGAACAACAGATGCATCCTATGATTCTATAGTTCAGGAAACTCAACAACTAATCTAACCAATGGGCCACTTAATTCGTCCAAAATCCCAACGTTATGGATACTTTAAAAGTAGATCAAATTGTATTAAAAAAACATTCATTCGATTTCAAATGAAGCACCGTAACACATTGGAGTGATCGTAAAGATGCTATCCTGGAATACTCAAACAGAATAGCAAATTCAAGCTACTGCATTACTATATTCTCGAAATTAAATCTCTCGACCAATCATTTTGCTCATATAGTTTTGTGATTGACAGTATTAGCATCATTCAAACAACCTATAATGGGAGTTCTTTCAGCCACTTAACTACATACATTATAGGTGATTAACAAAAAACAACAAGAAATTGAAGCAACACCGAAGAACTCAGATTCTTACCAGCAATGCTGGGTGCTCTTCAAAATCGCTCAGTTGCCACAATTTCCCAGTCAAAGGTTCCGGCAACTGAAATTAAGCATATGAAAAGAATGGAACAATCCCAAAAATTATCAACGCAAAAAATAGGTATAACACAAAATTTCATCCTTGATCTCAAACATGGAAAAAACACACATACCTCGAAATCGGGCGCTTTAAAACCGAGAGATACCCCTTTGGACTCGGTTCGGGCAGCTCGAATCACAAGCTTTCTAGACGAGAGCACGGTGGCTCCGCCGCGCCGAAGGGGAATCCAGCCTAGCCTCGAGTAGAGTTTCGAAGATGATAAAGAAGAAAAGTAAGATTTTACCGATGATAAACGCCGTGGAAGGACGAGCAGTCGCCGGCAGACGGCAGCCGGTGACGCGGTAACCGTTGAAACACCCGCCATGACCGAGAATTTGTGGCGCCTCTGTTTTGATTCGCATTATCTGGAGTGCAAGGACATACTTGTCATTTAATATTTTGAAATGGGGCTGACCTTTGGACCGTAATGACTGATGGGGCCCAGTATTTTACCTTAAGTCGGATATATAGTCAACTATTTCAAGGCTAAAATATTAAATTTATTGATTTTAAATTAAAAATATTTAATATTGTTAATTTAAAACTTTCAATATGATTATCAGTGTGTATATATATTGTTTTTTATATAAATAAAATTTAAAAAGACTAGAGAACATCAGCAAATGTTTATAAGGCACATAGCTACAATAATATGGAAATTATAAATAAAAACATTGATAGAAACAAAAAAATAAAAATATGCATATTTTTAAGTTTAAAATTGATAATTTAAAATTATTTAGGGTCACGAATCGAAAGATTTTACTATTAAATCTGTATAAGAAATTGTTGAAATTCCAACGAAATTTCAACAATATTTTCAATAAATATTCCAATAATAAATGTAATGAATATTCAATTATATTACTACCATTGGAATTTTAACAAATTTCAACACAAATTTGTATATATAATTGCAGATATAGTTTTTACATATTGTTTTTTCCCCTTTTCGGTTACTTTCACATATATATTTTATATTCGTTTTTCTATTACTTAATCTTAAAATCTAACGTTAATTCACAACCAACAATGAATTTTTAGTGTAACCATATTTTTTTTTTAACTATTTTATTATAAAATAATACAAGTAATTAAATAAGTTACTTACTCATCAAGAATTTTAATTTATTCCATAGTTGATATTTTTGTAGTATTAATATTATTTGTTTTTTTATCTAATTAGACGTTTTTTTTTAAAAAAAAATTGGTTAGTTAATTTTAATGAAATAATAAAAACCCCTTAAAATCACATGAGTAACAATAATAACAATAATAATAATAATAATAATATAAATAATAATAATAATAACAATAACAATAATAATAATAATAATAATAATAATAATAATAATTTCCAACCAATTCGTTGTCACAACTCTCAAAATTATAAGAACTATATTATTTTTTTACAATTTGCTTAATAAATATATTGATTCATATGCAAGTTACTACTTTTTATATTTACGTTGTTCAGTTTTACTAACTGTCAAAATTATAAATTGTGATAACATAATATAGATACAAATAATGCATAATATTTTGAGGGTAAAATACGCCTCGCCCCCTTGTGTTTAACGTGCGCGTTTTCCCACTGTGTTTTAAAAAATGCATCATACCTCCTTATATTTAACTACTCGGTGCACGGTTCTTCCATTCCGTCCAATTTGACGACGCGTGTATTACACCTTCTTTAGCTGCGAAAATTGTCCATTTTTTTTTATTTTACAGAATTACAAAATTATCTTTATACCCTCCTAAATTATTGCAAAGCTAAAATTATGAAAACACTGGGAGGGGGTTTAAACCCGGGTTGCAAAGGTGGAAAAACACCCACCAAACCACTGAGCTAAATGTATAACTATGCAAACTATTGAACATAAGAATATTTATAATATCATACGAAAATGATTTAAATAAAATAAAGTATAATAGGTAAATTTAATATTAATTAAATAATTATAATATATTAAATTAACATAAAATAATAAAGTAAGATAAAATTTAATATAGTAGCGTGAATAAAAAACTAATAAAATTATATTTTTTAATTATTAAAATAAATTAATTATATACGTTTTGAAATTAAAAATAATAATAATAATTAAATTGAAAATAAAAATAAATAAATTAAAATAAACTAATTAAAAGAAAATAAAAATAATATTAATATAAGATAATAAAGTATAAAAATGGTTAAATTAAAACTTTTGTGAAAAAATAAAAAATAAATAAATAGAAATCCTAAATTTAATAAAATAAAAAAAAATTATAATTTATCAAATTATTTTAATATGATTTACTCTTAAAGAATATGAAAGAAAAAAGTTAAAATAAATTATAATTTTATAGTAAATTATTTTAATTATAAATAAATAATTTTAATCTATGGTTTATTTATTAAAATTTATTTTAGTTATATTTCATTGTTTGAAGTTATACAAAATAAATAAAGTTTGTTAATTAAGATAGAATAAAATGAATAATGAAACAAAATAATATGGAATAATATAAATTAAAAGAAATAATAAAATATAAAGTACATGAAATAATTTAAAATAAATATTATTATTTTAACTGTAATTTTTTTATTTATTTATAATTTATTTTAATTATTTGTTTTCCTTTAATATAATAAGGTATTTAATTTTATCTAATTCAGTTTATTATATTTTAATTTATCATAAGTTTATTCAATAATTTAATTTAATATAATTTACATTATCTTATAAATTTAATTTCTTTTATCTATTGTAATGTTAATATTTATTAAACATTCCTAGATATAACACTCAAAGAAACCGTTTTCACAAAAAAAGTTGCTGACTCTATTGAATCGGATGTTCTGACCCGAGCCTGCTCGATTTATGACGATACTTCAATTCTGATTTTTGCTTGTGATCCATCGTAATTGGAAACTAAACACGGGAAATGGGATCTCCAATAGCTGGAGACAGAAGATTCCATGGATCAGCATCGAGCGAGTTGTAAGAAACTGGGGGAAAAGGAAAGCCCATATGAAGCCCAATGGGGTTCCATCCCAAAACCAATTGGTGAAAGGAGGAGTAGCCCATTAGACTTATAAGGTGGGTCTATTTTCCATATATAAACGATGTGGGACAACTCACAAGTGATATTTTAACACGCCCCCTCACTTGTGAGTCCTTCGGAAGCCTAAGCCCAACTGGGCGCCCCAAGCCTACTAGAAGCAGACTTTCTAGTAGACTCCCATAAACGGGTACGTGGGGAAGCAGACTCCCATAAGCGGGTACGTCATTGCACGGTCCCAATAGAACCGAGCTCTGATACCATGTAAGAAACTGGGGGAAAAGGAAAGCCCATATGAAGCCCAATGGGGTTCCATCCCAAAACCAATTGGTGAAAGGAGAAGTAGCCCATTAGACTTATAAGGTGTGTCTATTTTCCATATATAAACGATGTGGGACAACTCACAAGTGATATTTTAACACGAGTGAATGATTGATGCTCTTGAATCGCTTTCAAAGTCTTTGAGTGGTGTAGAGGTGACATTGCTTCCATGCTTACATGAGGTCCCTAGTTTGAATCTTAGAGGCAGCAATTTTTTTTATTCAATTTCTCGTGATTTTTCACGATATATTCAATATATCGTGATAAATTTAATTTATCAAAAATATATATAATATTCATAGGGTATAACGGGGATTTTACGGAAAAATTAACGCCGTTAATATTGGAGGAACAGAAAACAGGGAGCGTGTGCACCAATTACTTAAATATAAAAGGGTATGGTGTATTTTTTAAAACACAATAGGGAAAGACGCACATTTAGCAAAACACGTGGAGGTTTGGTGCAATTTATCCAATATTTTAATTAAGTTTGTGTATGTTCACATGATTGACCACTAGTTCCAATGAACCTAGTCAGTGCGAGTTATTTTTTTTATTTGAATTTCTATTAGATTTAGACAATTTCAAGAACATCTTTTTCAACGGTTAAAATATGGACGGAAAATAAATTTTAGTGTAAACTGCATATTCTAATATATATTTCTACAATAATAAATTGTTGGAAAGAAAATTAGGATCTTTAAATTCCAACTAATCTAAAGAAATTCAATTTCACTAATTTTGGATATCTAGTGAAATTTCTATTATAATATTTTATTGTTGAATTTTTTATTGAAATATATTGTTTAACTCCTTAAATTTCAAAAGGGCGTTACTATTTACCGCCCCCTTATTACTAGTCACCGCCCCCCTTGGACGATTTTGCCCTTTTCATTTCTTACTTTCGCAAGATGTCCAGCAGTTCAGAGGGAAAAAAAAAAATTGTCCGGCCACAATTTTCGCACGGCACCGGCGGTGTCCGGCCGACCGGACCGGACATTTACAAAGCCGTCCGGCCGGTTCGACCGGACACGACCCTGTCCGTGCGAAAATTAAGGCCGTACGGACCGGTCGTTGTACTAACCGACCGGTCGTACGGCCCAATTGGTGCCCGGCCTCGACGGCCGGTTTTGACCCGGACCGGCCGGACACCATTTTTTTTTATTTTTTTTTCTTTATTTTTTTTATTATTAATTTTAAATGCTTTAAAATTATTAAATACATTGCAGGTGTCTTTAGAAGATTTTGGAGGAGATGATGTTGATTACCGTTCTGCTTTCGATACAACTACCTGTTTATTAGTGATGTGGAGGCTATTAAGGATGCAAAAAAATACGGCAATTCTGAATGGTTTCTTTTTTACTATTTCGAAACACAAAAAACCCGGAAGGCTGAAGATCTTGAAGTGCGATCGAGGCGAACGTTATAGAGGCAAAAACGTAGATATGAATAAAGCTGTTTCGAGACGTTCAAAAACGAAAGCGTGCCAGTGCCCTTTTGAGATACAAGTAAAGCGTGTTGCCAGATCGACATACTGGATGATCCACACGAGTCAAGACGAAACGAAGGGATACCATAATCATTCATTTGCCGTGTATCCTGAGGGCCATCGACAGTCGAGCGGCATAAGCGTGTCATCCAAAAAAAATATTCGTGAAATGACTGCTGCGCATGTGACACCAGCAAATATTTTGGCCGCCGTCCATGAAAAAAATCCACATGACCATGCTAATCGGCGACATGTATATAACTATAGAGACTGGTTGCGTAAGGAAAGTTTTGAGGGTAGGGACGTTCCTACCCAACTTCTACATTTGGCAAACAGCAGCAACTACATAGTTTATACAAATGTCGATCCGAATACAAATGCGCTGACACACATATTCATGGCCCATCCTGATTCAGTGAGTCTATTCCGGACTTATTATTGGTTTGTTGGCATAGATTCGACGTACAAAACCAACAGGTATTTTAAATTTATATATATGTTATTAGTATTAATTTAAATTTGTATTATGGATTAGATTTAATGTGATTATAATTTATTTCTTTTGGTCTCAGTTTCACAGGTACAAGATGCCGTTGGTCGAGATGATTGGCATGACGCCGTGCAACAATAACTTTTTAATTGCGTGTGCCCTCATTAAGGACGAGAAAGATGCCAGTTATGATTGGGTTCTCGACAAGTTGAGACTTCTCATAGGCTATACGGTAAGAATTTATATGAAGTACATGATTAATTTAATTAGTATATAAACGTACTTTGTGATATATGGTAAAATAAATTTGAGGTTTTTTTTGCGTGTCTCACTAATATTTGACGCTGCTCAGGTGCATCCTAATGCGGTTGTCAATGACAGAGAGTTGGGCTTATTGACTCCTATTAGGAGGCATTTTCCCCAATCTGCCCACTTACTCTGCACGTGGCACATCAACAAGGATGTGGAAAACAAAGTGTACAACTTGTTTGGGAAAGATAAAAATTTATCTAAGAGGTTCTTGCGCGGTCGGTGGAAGTCGATTATCAATGCCAGTACGTCGGATGAGTACGACACTGCCGTAGCTCAATTGAATGCAAAATACGGGAATGATTCAAAAGTGGTACAATATCTCGAGGAGACGTGGCTATGCCACAAAGAGAAGTTTGTGAAAGCCTGGACGAACCAAGTAACACATTTTGGCAACACAACTACCTGTAGGGTGGAAAGTGCCCACTCTGTGTTGAAGCAGTGGCTTCGCACGTCGACTGGCGCGCTAGATACAGTGCGGCATAAGATTGATAAGGAGATCGAGTCTCAATTGACTGAAATCAGGTACATTCCTCAGATATATTATATATAAGTATAATATATTATATTATGTAAGTATATTATAATTTGTTTTGTAATATATTAACAGGACAGCACTTGAGTCTTCTAGACTTAGGAAGAGTACGGCATATACGGGATTGACTTTCGCGTGCTTGATATTGAGAGTCTCGCATTACTGTATGAATTTATTGAACGATGAGTTAACTGGCGCTGAAGTTTACTGGCGCTGCGGCTGTGTATTGCCTACCACACATGGAATTCCTTGTG
>CACSLK010004202.1:24990-35271 GCA_902706635.1 Striga hermonthica
GGGCGATAACGATCTCTGACATTCCCTGACAAATGATGACGCGTTTCTGACACCGAGATAATGGAGGCAGGCGATCATACGGACGAGCAAGGAAGAAAAGAGCTCGACTCGCTGGAGCAGCGCGTGACAACAAGTAGCTCGTCCTTATAAATAGGGACGAGAACTCTCTTTATACACACAATATCTTTATACACTTACATGATTCCACATAATCTTCTCAAGACTGACTTGAGCGTGAGGGTAAAGCATCCGAGGCATTTACCTTCCAAAGTGGGGATGAACCTATGAGTGTCTAGCCAGCATCACAATCATAAGGAGAGTCATGTCCCATGAAATTTTCACAGCTAGGCTCGATGTAATTGACCTGGTCACGAACAACTAAGGCTCTTCACCGGAAAAACCCCCCGGTGTCAGAGTTATTTGCAGGTTCGTTGATCTACCAGCGAGGAAGACAATCTTGGAGTGATTTCTAGCTGGCCAGGCATTTACACTTATATTATTGGCACCATCTGTGGGACTTATGTTCTTAAAGTTGCATTGTGAGCTCAACCATGGCGGACGGAATTCCTCGTATGAATCTGCAAGCGTCGTTCGACGATGCTTGTACGACAACCAGGTCGATGGGAGTTGGACCACCACCTGGTTTTTCTGGGCCGTTGCAGACATTGATGGCCCCAACACTTACGACCCAAGGTGCAGGTGTCATCTCAGCAGTTCTGGTCACATGGGAGGGCACGAGTAGAGACCAGAAGGCTCGTAGAGTACAAACGATGGCGGTTCCCGCGCCGCCGCAAGAAGACCCCGTCATGACCCAGCAAGGAGGACCGATGATGCAAGCGGTGGCGCCGTGTACCGGAGGATAACTGGGAGGAGTGATTGCCGTCCCACCCCCTGCTCAGCAAATGGTGACGATGAAGAGGGAGGATATGCTAAGAATGATGGCCAACGCGGCGACGCAAGCAGTGCAGCAGGTTACTCATAAAACATCCAAGGCTACCACTGCGCCGATAACAGTGGTTGGAACTCATGAGGAGGATGTGTCGAGCTATGGCGAAGGAGGAGATCTCAGAGATAGAGCGATGGAGAGGATGGGCGAGCAACTCCGTCAGTTGCAAGAGAAAGTGAAAGGAAGGCAGGACATGCACGCTCAAGGTTACCCGTTCTTGAGGGAAATTCTAGCCGCACCGTTGCCCGCGAGTTTTCAGGGAGATAAATCTTATCTTTGATGGGTCGAGTGACCCGTCGAGGCATGTGAGGGCATTTGACAACATGTCTGTTTTGCATGGGTACTCCGATCCGGTTAGCTGCAGGGCGTTCTTATCGACCTTACGAGGGGGTGCGCTCGATTGGTTCCATCTGTTAGAGGTATGCTGTAAAAGCTCCTATTTACAGATTCTATCAATTCTATTTTGATCTGGCCATCATGTTTCGGTCAAAGTACATATGCTTGTAGTTTATTTATTTATGCAATCATACTCCTTGTCTTACATTGAGATAGTGTGGTTCGAAGTGTTTCGAACAGGAAGATCACCTATCGGTTCCTTGTAAGACTAAACTATTCGTTCACAGTCTAGACCGGCAGTGAGACCCCTCTTAGGAAAAGACTGTAGTGTATTCTTGATTCAGTTGGTCTTTGACTGGAGAATTACATTAGCACTTATGATAGGTGTTGAACAGGACAACGAAAGGATAAGATTATGAGACTCACTGACCGTTGTTGTAATCTAGACCTTCAGTAATTGTTGTGTACTCTTAAGCTGTAAAATAATATAAAATGGGCATATGTATTCATTACTTATTTATTTGATTTATCAAGGGTGATTCCTATTTTGCTAGGATGACATACTCGGTATTTTGGTAAATAAGTGTGTTTATATGATGTGCCGTTATAAATTATTTATGCTCATTGTGTCCCAGTGCGCTGGGTTGATGACGTCCCCGAAATGAGCTCAGGAAGGAATATTATGTCAAGCCCTGCAGGCAGATGTGTTATCCGGCATAATGATTAAGGATCTGAGTGGTACTAGTTTCGGAAATGAATAAGAAGTTGGTTAATTATTTTGTCAGTAATTTAATTAATCAACGGACGTTATATCTTAAACATGGGGAGATAAATCGATCAATTGGATTAATATATTTAATCAGTGGAAACGAATTAATTGTAATTCGGAGCTAAATGGGGAGAGCAATAATATTACTCTAGTGGAATGTTTCATTATTTAATTCCAAGATTAGGAATTAGGAATTAATCATATTCCATAATTCCCTAAGGATGAGAATATTCCGTCTAGAATATTACCTAGGGTTAAGAGACTATGGAGTCTTCTAGAAGGTAATTAATTATTAGGAATATTATCCAAGATGGGAAAAGGAGATGGAAGGTAATAAGGATTCCTAAAGCTAAAGGAATAAGCCCATATTTAGCACCTCCTTTAGGTCCCTATTATAGCCTATAAATACACTAGGTCCCCTAACCTCTTGAATATGCTTTACACGTTTTTCTCCCCGAAGGGCTGGAGAAATTCGGCCTCTTCAAGCGAGAAAGAAATAGAGAGATTCTTCTTCGAGAGAAAATTTGGTTAGCACCGTAAGGTCATTGAAGAAGATGATCAAGAGGTTTTGGGAAATCTAATAAATCGCTACACCAAGATTTATTAAAGATCGTGTATAGGTCATACATAGAAGATTTGAAGGTTGTTATTCAAATCCTGTCGAATATATACGCACGTTCAACTCCCGAATTTTTTCCCAATTTTTTGTCCAATTTTCGCACACAATTTTCGCGCCCAGCTCCTGTTGTGGTTCCAGTCCAGTTCGCGCATCTCAGCCCACCGGGTTCTTCACCGTGCGTTCAGGTCCCACTGCCGCAACTGAGCGTGTAGCGCAGTTGTCATCGAGGCGGTATTCCGTGCTGAGGTCGCGGGTTCGATTCCACTTTCTTGCGAAATTGTAGCTATTTTATTTTGAAGGCAGCTCCAAGCGCGCGGGCTTCTCAGCCCACATTAGGCCCGTGTGCAGCCCGCGTGTCCTCACAGCCCTCGGCCCACGCAGCAGCCCACTCCCAGCCCGCGAGCATTGCAGCAGTCCAACACGTTTTTGTGGCCCAAATTCGCGAGTCTCCACGGCCCAACAGCAGAAGAGAGGCCCAGCGACTTGGATTTCAGCCCAGACCGGTCCAAGCAGCTCCAGATCGGCCCAGCAGCGTGGCAGCATGGTTTAACCCAATTCAGGTGGATCCAGAAGCCCCGGTTCGAGTCGGAGATGGTTCCCGAGCAGTCCGATTCACCTACTGAAGGTCCGAGACGATCCGATGAGCTTGATGAACGATTGGAGCACCTTGATGACTCGATTAGAATCGAGAAAGGCCAAGTCTAGCTGCCCATTAGACTTTGGTGTTCAGACGATCTCCATCAACGGAAATCAGAAACGTTTCAGAGTCGGCAAAAAATTTAAACCGTAAGTCCTAATCCTAACTATAGATTCCGCTACGTTAGGATTTATTATTCAATAGATTTGAATGTGCACATTGTCGACGTTCCTAATAGAACCCAACACCATCAACTTGCCCCGGGGTCGATTAAGGATTTTGAGGATTTTGTCGGAAGCTCACCAACCTATACTCGAGCGCGGTGGCTCAGGAAAAGATGTACCTCACGTTGATGGCGATGCGACAAGGTGAGAAGAAGTCCTTGCGAAAGTATGTTGCTCGATATAACTAGATGTGTTTGGAAGTGCCCACAAAAGTGGACGAGGTAAAGGCGGGAGGTTTGATTAGAAGTCTACGACCTGGGCCTTGTCGAACGTCGTTGGCAAAGACGCCTGCTAGAACTTATGATGAGGTGCTGAAAAGATGCAAGAAGTATATCAATCTGGAGTAGACAGAGGCTGAATTTGCTAAACTCGAGGAGGTGGCGAGGCCTGGGCCAATCAGAGGAAGGACGAGCTCGCCCAGGAGAGAATCGCTTAAGAGGAGTTCTCCCAAGAGGGGTCCACCCAAAAGATCGTTGCCCAAGAGGGATAGGCGAGGCCCATTCTGCGAGGGGCGAGATGACCGTTGGCAGGGGCGACCTCTCTTAGCTAATGTCCAAAGATATAATAATTTCACGCCCATAAACGCGAAGGTGGGGGAGGTGTTTGTGGCGATAGAAGAGAATTTGGAGAACAAGGATGTTACTTGGCCGACAACGAGGTTTGAGGGGCCAACAAAACCCAGGTCGAGCAGGTACTATAGATCCCACAGAGATTTCAGACATACCACGGAGTATTGCAGACACTTGAAGGACGAAATTGAACGCCTCATAAGGGTAGGGCACTTGAAGGAATTCATTATTCGTGGTCGACCATGTGATAAGGAGAAGAGGAGGTGCAGTAAAGACTTGATGGTGAGGAGCGATAGGGAAGATGATGGAGAGGATAGCGCTCGAGGAGAGAGAGGTGGTCGATGGGGCGATGAGGATAAGAGGAGGCGTGGCAATGATGGTCGAGAAGCGCAAGGAGGAGGAGCCCCAGTGAAGAGAGGTACTATCTATATGATTTCTGGGGGGCCAACAAATAGAGATTCAAATAACGCGAGAAAGGAGCATGTTCGATTTATTAAGCACAAAATGGAAGAGGTCGGGATTATTGGTCGAATGCCAGTGATAAGTTTTCGAGCAGAGGATGCCGAGGGGGTCTCATTACCCCATAATGATGCTCTAGTGATTACGGTGGAGATTGTGGGTTTTGACGTGAAGAGGGTATTCATCGATACAGAAGTTTGGTCGATGTGATGTTCTATGATTGCTTCACACAACTAACAAACATTTGAACTTGGAATTGAATCCGGTGGCGACGGCTTTATATGGTTTTAATGGAGGCGAAGTGATGCCGATGGGCGAGGTGAGTTTAATGGTGGCGTTGGGTGCAGGTGATACGAGGAAGGTGAGGATGGTGACATTTGTGGTGGTGGGAGCAGAATCATCGTACAATATTATCTTAGGGAGGACAAGGTTGAATGCATTCCAAGTGGTCGTGTCAACGTACCACATGACGATCAAGTATCTGGTGGGTGAAAACGTGGGCGAGATCGCAGACGACCATCTTACCTCGAGGAGCTGATATCAGACCACGGTGAGCAACAACAGGCAAGGCGAGAAAGTACCAGATCGGCCAGGTAGGTCGGGATCCAAGGAGTAGAAGGGCAGACAAGATAAGGGCAATGCGAAGGTGGACATGCAGCTCAGAGGAGAGATTGATGAGGTCCAGATGGTGCGAGGCTGTGATGATCGGAAATTCAGGATCAGGAAGGAGCTGAAGGAGTCGATCATAACTAGACTGGTCGATCTAATACGGGAATTTGCAGATATCTTTGCGTACACCGCGGAGGAATTGACAGGGATTGACGCAAAAGTGATCGACCATAGGTTGAATATCGACCTCAGTGTGAGGTCGGTAAAGCAAAAGAGGAGACACCACGGGGCGGAGATGGACAGGATAATCGAGCAGGAGGTGGAGAAGTTGATGAGGGCAGACCACATTCAGGAGATCCTTCCCAGAATGGCTGTCGAACACAGTAATGGCGTCGAAGTCAGAAGGAAAATGGAGGATGTGCATTGATTTCAGAGATCTAAACAAAGAATGCCCAAAAGATCTATATCCACTGTCGAGGATCGACCAACTTGTAGATTCCACGATAGGGTGCGAATTGCTCAGCTTAATGGATGCGTCCCAGGGCTACCACAAAATCCCCTTAGCTCGAGAGGACATGAAGAGGGTGAACTTCATAATGAGCAAAGGAACATATTGCTATGTAGTGAAGCCATTCGGCCTAAAGAATACAGGAGCAACATATCAAAGGTTGTTCGACAAAATTTTCAAAGAGCAGCTTGGGAGGAACATGGAGGTGTATGTCGACGACATACTCGTGAAGGGAAAGGTGAAGGTGGACCATGTGGTAGACTTGAGGGAGACGTTGCAAACATTAAGGAGATATGACATGAAGCTTAATTCCGCTAAATGTTCTTTCGGCGTGAAGGCGGGGAAGTTTTGGGGTATATGGTGACAAGGCGAGGGATTGAGGTGAATCCGGAGAAAGTTCGTGCCGTGGTCGAAATGAAGCCACCATCAAATGTGAAGGAGGTACAAATATTAACAGGTCGAATAGCAAGACTGAGTAGATTCATTTCCAAAGTGGCGGAGAGGAGTGGTCCACTATTCAAGACACTGAAGAAAAGCTCAAAATTCCAGTGGACGGCTGAAGCTCAAAAGGCTTTCGAGGAGTTGCAAGGGGTGCTCGCTAACTTCCCTTTGTTAGCTAAACATGTCTAAGGCGAAGACTTAGTGCTCTATATTTCAATTGGGGAGAACGTTGTGAGCTCTGTGTTGCTGCCCGAGGAAGGAATGACTCAATTCTCAATACATTATGTCAGTCGAGTTATGCAAGGAGCGAAGTTGAGATACTCGAAAATAGAGAAGTGCGCATTGGCAGAGGCCCTATTTTCTTAATCATAGGGTGAAGGTGAGGACGAACATGACCCTGGAGCAGACGCTTTGTCGACCCTCAGTGTCGGGTCGACTGGTGAAGTGGTCGGTCGAGCTGAGTGAGTACTCGATTGCATATGAACCAAGGAGGGCGATTAAAGCACAAGTTCTGGCTGATTTCATACAAGAAGGTACTAAGTCCTAGCAGGAATCAAAAGGAATCTGGCAGTTATTCGTGGACGGTTCGGTGTTGAGGAACGGAGCAGGGTTGGGCATTGTCCTCGTTTCGCCCAAAAGAGATTACTTGGAATTCGTTGCAAAATGGGATTCTGAGTGTCGAATAATGAGGCGGAGTATGAGGCGGTGGTTAAAGGTTTGTAGTTGGCTATAGCTGGGGGTGCTCGAAACATACAAGTCCATTTAGAATCCCAATTGGTAGTAGGGCAATTCCAGGAGGGCTTCGAGGTGAAGGAGGAGAGGTTGCAACGTTATGTGGATGAGATGAAAAAGTTGCAGGAGGAGTTTCAATTTTTTGAGCTAGTGCAAATACCTCGAGGAGAAAATGGTCGAGCAGACCTACTGTCAAAAATTGCCCAGAGTTTGGTAGATTGCAAAAGCCGGAGCGTAACCTTGCTTCATATGGAGAAAAGTGTGGTGGAGGCAGAGGTAGCAAAGATCGAGGAGGTGGAAGATTGGCAATCATCAATCTTACAAGAATTGCGAGAAGGAGCAGTGAAGGTGTTGAGGAGAATTTTTGAGCACGGAGGAATCCTTTACAAACGATCGTATGTCGGGCCACATATGAGGTGCATGACCAAGGAGGAAGGTCGATATGTCCTTAAAGAGGTGCACACAGGATGCTGTAGTGACCACAGTAAGGCGGGAGCAATGGTCCCCAAGATCTTGAGGGCGGGATATTTTTTGGCCACAATGAAAGCTGAGCTAAGGAGATGGCGAAAAAGTGCTTACAATGTCAGAAGCATGGCCCACTTATCCACCAGCCCACGGAGATGATGACTACGATGAGCGTCCCAATCTCGTTCACGCAGTGAGGAATCGATCTGGTAGGACCAATGCCACAAACAACTGGACAGCGAATTTTTTTTATCGTGGTGGTTGATTATTTCACAAAATGGGTGGAGGCCGAGCCATTGGCCAAGATTACAAAGGAGAAAGTAATTCAGTTCCTATATAACAACATTTGCTACAGATTCGAAATCCCTAAAGTCCTAATATCCAATAACGGAATGCAATTCAATGGCAAACGGATCAGGGCTTGGTGTGAAGAGATAAAGATCGGGCAACATTTTGCCTCTGTCACCCATCGCAAGCTAATGGGCAAGTCGAAGTAACCAATAGGATTATCTTGAATGGGCTTAAAACAAGATTGGAGAAGGCTTCGGGGCATGGGTCGATGAATTGACGTCTGTACTTTGGGCGTATTGGACCATCTCGAGGTCGACCACGGGAGAAGCGCCATTTAGCCTGGTCTGTGGAATGGAAGAACTTCTTCCAGTCGAAGTGGAACTACAGTCCCAACGGTCGAGCAATTATGAGTAGGGACAGAATGAGGCTCATGATGGCTGCTCTCGATACAATCGAGGAACTTCGAGAGCAAGCCTCGATAAGATTCGAGGAGTATAAGCAAAGAATGAGAGCAGCCCATGATAGGAAAGTGAAGATAAGTCGATTCCAGGTGGGCGACCTGGTCTGAAGAGGATCGATGTGCTAAAACACGTGGGCAAACTGGAACCCAACTGAGAGGGACCATATCTGGTCGAGAAGGTTCATACCGGAGAGCATACTTCTTGAAGGATGCCGAGGGAAGATCATTGGCCAGGTCATGAAATGTTGCCAACCTTAAGAACTATTATGTTTAGATTTTTCTTTTTTTGGTCGAAAAATCTAATTGATGTAATATGGGATTGCAATTTCTCCGCGAATTATCAAAATCGCTCACTCCTGTCTCAATGGTGTTCTTGTATGATCTTAATGGATTCCTGTTATGATTTGCGTAATTTTCTTACATGGTTCATTTAAAAAATTCTATGTTGTTTATTCGAGACATGGATATCGCTTGCTTAGGAATATTTACGTGACTTCGTCAATTTCTTATATGGTTTCAAGGGACTTACTCTTATAGTTACACAAATAGCTCATATGGTATCTTTGGAACTTTTTGTATGATACACGAGGAAGCGTGGATATAACCCGGATACAATACCGCTCGAGGAAAAAGGACAAAATCCTTAGTTTGGAACACCCCGCTCAAGGGGTGGGCGAAGGTCTCTTGTTTGGAACATTCCTCGGGGTGGGCAGGTGGTCGAAAAAAGTCTACGCCTCTGGGCTGGACGACCACCATGTTTGGAACATCCCCAGAGGTGGGCAAGTGTCAAGACCAAAGCCCTTCGTTTGGAACACCCCGCTAAAGGGTGGGCGAAGGTCGCTTGTTTGGAACATTCCTCGGGGTGGGCAGGTGGTCGAAAAAGTCTACACCTCCGGGCTGGACGACCACCATGTTTGGAACATCCCTTGGGGTGGGAAAGTGTCAAGACCAAAGCCCTTCGTTTGGATCACCCCACTCAAGGGGTGGGCGAAAGTTGCTTATTTGGAACATTCCTCAGGGTAGGCAGGTGGTCGAATTGTTAGAGGTATGCTGTAAAAGTGATGTTTTGCAGTTTCTATCAATTCCATTTTGATCTGGCCATCATGTTTCAGTCAAAGTACATATGTTTGCAGTTTATTTATTTATGCAATACATACTCCATGTCTTATATTGAGGTAGTGTGGTTCGAAGAGTTTCGAACAGAAAGATCACCTATCGGTTCCTTATAAGACTAAACTATTCGTTCACAGTCTAGACTTGCAGTGAGACCCCACTTATAAAAAGACTGTAGTGTATTCTCGATTCAGTTGGTCTTTGACTGAATAGCACTTATGTTAAGTGTTGAACAGGACAACGGAAGGATAAGGATATGAGACTCACTGACTGTTTTTGTAACCTAGACCTTCAGTGATTGATGCGTTCTCTTAAGCTGTAAGATAATATAAAATAGCCATATATTTTTATTTCTTATTTATTTGATTTACCAAGTGATTCCTATTCTGTTAGGATGACATACGAGGTATTTTGGTAAGTAAGAACAATTATATGATGTGCAATTATAGATTATTTACAGTCACTATGTTCCAGTGCGCTGGATTGATGACGTCCCCGAAATGAGCTCAGAAAGGAACATTATGTTAAACCCTGCAGGTAGACGATTGTTTGACATAATGGTTAAAGGCTGAGTGGTACTAATTTCGGAAATGAATAAGAAGTTGATTAATTATTTTGTCAGTAATTTTATTTCAACGGACGTTGTATCTTAAACATAGGGAGGTAAATCGATCAATCAGATTAATATCATTTAATCATGGAGGCTTGATTTTATTGGTAAAATAGTGGCTAAATGGGGAGAGCAATAATATTACTCTAGTGGGATGTTTTATTATTTAATTCCTTTAAATAGGAATTAATTTTATTCCATATTAATTAATTAATTAGGAGAATAAAATTCCTACTAGAATCTTCTCTTGGGATTAGGAGACTTGGGAGTCTTCTAGAAGATGAAGATTAGTAGGAAATATATTTCCTACATTATATTATTAATTGGAGTAATTAGGAATTAATTATATTCCATGGTTATTAATTTAATTAGGAAAGATATTCCTACAAGGATCTTCTCTTTTGTTAGGAGACTTAGGAGTCTTCTAGAAGGAGATTATTAGTAGGAGATTTCTTTCCAACATTAAATTAGTATTGGAGTAGAATTAGGTTTC
>CACSLK010004207.1:0-16737 GCA_902706635.1 Striga hermonthica
TTGTGGGGTTGCTCCACAGTATTAATATATTAGAAGCCCTTATCATATTCTCCTTAGAGTCCCTACTGTAGCTCTATATATACAGCATTAGGCTCATGGAAGAAAAGAACAATCCCAACAACTTGGAATTGCGTCCGCCCCCTCTCTCTCTCTCTTCCAAGGAGTAGTTCTATTTCTTGTGCTCCACTGATACAAGATCTAGATAGCTGTTTCAGAATACAGTAGAAGATCTTAAGGTATATACGGGATTCCAATCAGATCTATCATACATCCAAACCGGAGACCAAAACCAGCAAGTGACCATACCACGACGACCAGGACGACGAGACGAAGAGATCGCCGTCGACATCGCTGCCAACCGCCGCCGCACGAGCCGCCACGCACCGCCAGAACGGAGCAGCTGCCGGAGCTTACTCGCGCGCATGAGAGCGCGTGAACCGTCCGATTTCCGATCGGTCAACGCTGTTGACTTTGCCGTGACGTCAGCTTTCTGGATTGGTCAAGTTTGTTTGATTCCGAGAAGATTTGATTTGCGGTCAACTGTTCGGGCCAGCCAGATCTACATAAATTTTAAGCAGTAAGTTTTCTTCATCAAACCTTTAGATCCGCTGCGCATAGGTTTATGTTGAATGTTTGTCCGTGATTTGTGCATATCGAGATCCTCATATGTCCCAACACCAGCGACATGGAAAGCAGCCCAGACCTGTTCAGCTCGAGCCCAGCGCATGTCCAGGCGGTCCAGATGCATTCCAGTCCGGTCCAACAGGCTCCAAACCGATCCAGCTTGGTCCAGAAGCTCTTATTTGAGTCCAAGATGGTTTCCGAGTGGCCCGAGAAGTCCAACTCACTTAGGTATTGTTTGGTTTGAGGGATTTGCAGGGGAGGGGAGGGGAGGGAAGGGGATGGAGAATTTTAATTTTCACTTGTTTGGTTGCTAAATTAGGAGGGGAGGGAGAGGAAAATTTTAAGTAATTTTCCCTCCCCTCCCTTACTTTTTCTCCCCTCCAAAATTGGAGGGATTTGGAGGGGAAGTGTTATATGATGATGTTAAATGACCATTTAGTCCCTAATTTCATTTGTTTTAAATTTTTATCTTACTTCATTAAGGGTAAGTGTTGGTGTTATATACTTAAGCTTTGCTTTAGTGGATATTACACTTGTTATTTCTTGATGACTGAGAATTATGTTTGGATAAATAAGTTCCACGTTCTGTTGTTTTGCATGTAGATAAGTGGGTCGTCATCGGGTGTACCGAAGATCACTATATCAGTTACTTGCGAAACAAGAATCATTGGTTCACAACCTAGATGGAATTGAACAATCCATCGGAACGGTTGTAGTGTCAACCGTACGGTTTGTCTTGATCGATTAGTTGCACTAGTACATTTATGTATTGAACAGGATCCCAGAGAGGGATGTTCGTTTTATACTGATCGTCGTAAACGAACTAGGCCTCAGTTAATTATTACGTGCTCTTAACCCGTAAGATATTAAATAGGCATGTGCACATAATTGTTGTTGCTTTGATTCTTTAGGTGAGATCCAAGCCGGGTCGACATACTTAATGAATTGGGTAATGACATTATTTGTTCGATGTGCTATTAGGATATTTACGGTCACCATGTGCGTTAGTATGATGATGTCCCCTAAGTGAGTTCATAAAGGAATATTATGCTAAACCCTGCAGGTGGATTTATTCCGGCATAATATGAATGCTATGAGCGAGCCCTAGCTTCGGTAATATAATATATTAATTAATTTTTTATTATTAGTGATCGAATTAATTAATGGACATTATATCTTAAACATGGGGAGGTAAATCGGATAATTATAATAAGTTGTCTCAAATGTAATTTGGGATAGGTGAGGGGAGTGCGATAATATTATTGTGGTGGACTTTAATATTATTAATCTATTAATTGTGGGGTTGCTCCACAGTATTAATATATTAGAAGCCCTTATCCTATTCTCCTTAGGGTCCCTACTGTAGCTCTATATATACAGCATTAAGCTCATGAAAGAGAAGAACAATCCCATAACTTGGGAATTTTGTCCGCCCCCTCTCTCTCTCTCTCTCTCTCTTCCAAGGAGTAGTTCTATTTCTTGTGCTCCACTGATACAAGATCTAGATAGCTGTTTGAGAATAAAGTAGAAGATCTTAAGGTATATACGGGATTCCAATCAGATCTATCATACATCCAAACCGGAGACCAAAACCAGCAAGTGACCATACCACGACGACCAGGACGACGAGACGAAGAGATCGCCGTCTAGATCGTCGCCAGCCGCCGCCGCACGCGCCCGTACGCGCCGCCAGAAGGTTGCAGTTGCTGGAGACTAATCGGGCGCGTGAGAGCGCGTGACACCTCCGATTTCCAATCGGTCAACGCCGTTGACTTCGCCGTGACGTCAGCTTTCTGGATTGGTCAAGTTTGTTCGATTCCGAGAAGATTTGATTTGCAGTCATCTGTCCGGGCCAGCCAGATCTACATAAATTTTAAGCAGTAAGTTTTCTTCATCAAACCTTTACATCCGCTGCGCATAGGTTTATGTTGAATGTTTGTCCGTGATTTGTGCATATCGAGATCCTCATATGTCCCAACAGTAAGTTTGTCATTTTATTTTATTTTTCCTTTAGGTTTTTAACCAAACAAGGTTTACCATTTTCCCTTCCTTCCCTTCCTAAATTATCCCTCCAAACAAGGTAAAATTATTTTACATCACCTCCCCTCCCCTCACTTTCTCTCCATTAAAATCCTTCCACTCCCTTCCCCTCCATTGAACCAAACACACCCTTACCGAAGGTCCGAGACAATCCGATGAGTTTGATGAGCGATTGGAGCACCTTGATGACTCGATTAGAATCGAGAAAGGCCAAGTCTATCTGCCCATTAGATTGTGGTATTCAGACGAACTTCACCAACGGTATTCTACATCGTCTCAGAGTCGAAAAAAATTTTAAACCGTAAGTCCTAATCCTAACTATAGATTCCGCTGCGTTAGGATTTATTATTCAATAGCTTTGAATGTGCACATTGTCGACGTTCCTAATAGAACCCAACAGGTCTGGCCGCGAGTTGGTGGTTTTCCAACGGGATGAACATATATATATTCAATGGGATACGAATCAACAACCTTCGAATCTGCTATAGTATGATCTTTACACAATCTCTAATAAATCTTGGTGGAGCAATTTATTAGATCTCCCAAAGCTTCTCGATCATCTTCTTCTAAGACCTCATGGTGCTAACCAAATTTTCTCTCGAAGAAGAATTTCTCTCTTTCTTTCTCACTTGATGAGGCCGAATTTCTCCAGCCCTTCGGGGAGAATAACGTGTGATCATCCTACAAGAGGCTAGGGGACTTGTGGGCATAATTTCAAAATTGGTCCTATAAATTCACCACTTTCCAAAAAATCGCCCCGACATTTTAATCAAATTTGGTCCCTTTTTAATAAATTTTGGTCCTTTTTCAACACATTTTAATTGTGATCTAGGAATCGATTTATGTAATTTTGTAAATTATATATTTCGAATTGTGATCGACCGTTGGAGACCGGGTCTTCACAAAGATCCAAAGAGACTCGACAAAGCAAGGAAGAAACCGGAGCCGGGAGCCAAGGCAGGCTGGCGCGGCCGCAGCTTCTACTGGTGGAGGTGTTGTTGTATGATTCTTAACAACGATCTAACGTGGAGTTTACGTGATAATTTTGAGTGGTTTGGACGTAAAATATATGAAAAGGAGTCAACAATGGCCCCGGTCCGAGGTGGACCGAGGTGAAAAGCCTCTGTGGGCTGTTGCGTGTTGCATTTGTCGGAAATGTTGGGTCCGGCCCCCTTTACAGGTATCACTAGACAGCTATTTATAGTAACTTTTTGACACATACATTGGGATCCGTGTGCGATTATTTAGGAAAAGCTACTTTTGATGGGCGGCCGACTCAGTGGGCCCTACATGAATGATGACAAATCTCGTAGATTGTGACAGGGGCGTGTAGGCGCCTTGTCACCAGCTTTAGGAGGTGGCGAGCTCGGTTCATGTTGACCTCGGTTTGGATTGACCTCGGCGGGAAAGGATCACTTCGGTCTTCTGGGGTCGTACCGGTTTATTGTGCGAACCGCGGTGACTCTAAGTTACATCGGTATTCGAGTGAAATTTGCTTATGGTGCTGTTTTGGGTCCTTAATTACGCTTTACCGACCTTAATTACGCTTTACCGAGTCGGATGATAACAGACAGGCCCCCAATATCGGCGGGCATACGGAGTGATGGCCGTCGGTATTGCCGAATGACTGGACGCTTCGAATCGGTAGGAATTTAGAAGTTGGGCATTCTTTGTCTTCGGTATTCTGATGTGAATGAGGTAACCGGAGTGGGTCATCCGTTCAGACGTGAAGACGCGTTCCGACGTGAAGTCTAGTATCTGAGGTGAAAACACTTGATAAATTTGGGTAAATTACGGGTGGTTATGACGGAGACGTGAAAAGACGCAACGGTCGAGTGTAGTAAATGCAGAGTGTGAAGGGTCGCGCCGTTATGGCTTTATACAATAACGGCTACTTGAATAAAATAATGCCCATTTGGTTGCGCCGTTTGAGAAAGGAGAGTCGTGTCGGTTACACGTGCCATCGATTGAGAATAGCAACGGTCCGAAATTAGGGCTATATATAGGGCGCTGGGATTTCTGAAAAACCTTTCTTCACTTTCGCTTTCTTTCTTGAATCCTTGCAACTATCGATTTTACTGTCGAATAATCCTTGCAAATTTGAGAGTTACCCCTTGTGCGATTCTTTGTGCGCTGTTTGCTCGTTGATTCTTTAGTAAGTTTCACCTTCGATTTGTACTCATTTCTTTATTACGCATTTGTTTTTGTTGTGTCGTCAATGGCGTCGAAGGGAAAGGGTAAGGCGGTGGCGAGTTCTTTGAGTACCGAGTCGGTTCCCTTGGAGGTGTATCATGACTCGCAGCTGGTTGAATTAGCCTTTGAATATTACCGATGGGATCCGATGTTGGTGGGGCATTTGGATATTAAGCCTGATGATGAAGATGGTGATCGGGTGGTTGAGGAGGATGCGGCCGACATCGAGGTGCCCCACTGGTGGAGGCCGGTGAGGACGTGGCCTGATCCTGCTGTCGACTTTGAAGGCGAGCCAAGCATCTTGACTGATGCTGATGTAGTAATGCTCCGAGAGCAGATTCGATTCCGCCCTCGGTGAAGATTTTTGCACCGTATCCGGGGGAAAGGATAACTAGTCCTCCTCCGGGTTGTGTGGGAGTTTTCATCGAAAGTTTGAGGTCGGGATTAAGATTCCCTTTGCCGAATTTGATCACGGAATACCTCCGGAGTTGGGGGTTACCGCTGTGCCAGATTACCCCTAACAGTTGGAAAAAGATAATCGGGCTGATGGTGCTGTTACACGAGCAGGGCGAGGGGTTACCATCGTGCAAAGAAATGAGGAGCATCTTCGCATTTAAGAAGAGTTCGAGGAGACATGTTGCGGAATCTTCGTGCTGTTTCTTTGCCGGCGCGAAACCACAACATGGTTTAAAAGTTGGTGAGATAATAACCGATATCCCAGAAACTCTCCACGGATTCCAGGAAGAGTGGTTATGGATCGGGGGAGAGTGGCAATCCGAGAGCTTTTTCCATGAGCCTCGGATTGACGGGATGACGATTCCGATGTTAATTCATTCCGGAGCAAGTGAGTTTGTTTCGTGTTTTCAATTCGGATATATCTTTCTGATTTTGGTTTTGTTCTGTGTACTAACAGGTCGGAACTTTTACCTTTGTAGAAAAAGAGACTAAACAGAAAGAGCCGAGGCTTAGTCCGGAGTTCGGTGGGAAGTTGATTACACTTGCTGGCTTGGACAAGGATATACGGGATTACCGCAGGCTTGTGGTAGATTCAAAGCTTGAAGCTGCTGGTTTGTCCCCCGGAGTCTCTAATGTAAAGTTTAACCCCGGTAAGGGATTTTCAATAGCTGACGATTTTATCAACACTTCTATATATGTAAAATAGTCGTCGGTAACCTTGATTTTTTTACTCTTAAATACAGTATACTATCGCTCCTCGGATTCCTGGGCTATAATACTGTCAAAGAGGCTAAGGAGTTCAGGAGTAAGTACCCCAACAAGGACCTGCAATCCAAGTTTGGCAAAAGTCGAGATTTACATTTAAACAACGTCATGAGGAGGGACTTAGTTCGCGCCTTGGTGAAGAGGACAGCCGGTCAGAAAAATGCCAGCAAAAAATCGACCGAAGTGGGGTCGAGTGCGACCTCGGCTGCTGTACCGGAGAGCCCGAAGTCTCTGAAAGAAGTGACAACTACCGAGGTGCCACCAGTTGTGAATGCGGCTGCGATCAATCAAGCGGAGCCTGAGCCCACTGTGGTTGGAACCGAGGTGGCTATAGTTGAGCCACTGCACTCTGGAGTACGTGAAGATGAACCGGAGAAGCTACCATCTCCTTCGAGGTCGGTAGAGTCTACTCAGCTAGAGAGGAGGAGAAAGAGGAAACTGGTGAAAATGTCCGATGTGGGGGCCTCTTCTGGAGCAGAGAAGAGGTCAAAGAAGAAGCATGACTCCGGGCGCAGGTCTGGTGAAAGGAGGATTGATGAGTCCCCCCTGTTCGAGAAATCCTTCTTATCAATTGATGAAGAGAGGGCTGCCAAGGTGAAGGTGCCCGAGGGTGTTGTGGAGGAGTGGTTCACCACGTTTCAATCTGTGAAGTCTCCACACATGTCTTCGAGAATTGATATGCTAGAGAATGTGAAAAGTGCAGCAAGGGTGCGCTTGATGGTTTGGGACCCGAAGTCCGAAGTGGGAGTTTCTTCCCTCTCGAGCGTTGACAAGTTAAGTTACGCTAAGGCGTGTTTGGGCCGAGCCTTGGTCAGTCTTGTTGCTGCTGAAGATGATCATGGCTGGATCGCGACTCAGTTGGATGGGAAAAAGGACACCATTGCCGCTCGAGATGCCATGATCGCCTCGTTGAAGGAGGAGTCGGCTAAGGTGGAGGCCGACTTGAAAGGCAAAATCTCTGAACAAGTTGCGCAGTTGGAAGCGGCGCAGGCTGAAGTCTCAGCGTTTTCCGAGGGTAAAAAGGCTTTTGAGACCGAGGTGGCCGATCTTAGGGCGCGCCTTGCCTTTGCCGAGCAACATTCCAAGGCTTTAGAGGCCAAGTTGGGGGAGACGGAGAAGGCGTTATCAGATGAGAAGGCCGGGCATGAGGCGACTCGTAAAGAGTGTACCGAGGTCCGCGAGCTTGTGGGTCGGCAGAGGGATGCACACCAAGCCGAGATGGCAAAGCTTGAAAAAGAGAAGTCATCCTACGGGGAAACCATGTATGAAATCGGCTTCCAAGCTGGGAAAGAAACGGTTGCAGTTACGGAACCGAAGTCTGGGGATGATGCCGAAGTGGAAGCCGTTGATGCTGGTGAGGATGAGGAAGTCGGTGGGCCTGACCTCGAAATCGAAATGAATACCTGTCTGAATCTCCGATGGGTCATTGAGCGTTATGATGTGGGTTATTACGATATCAACGATATCCGTCTGTTCTTATTTCGCAAGCTCGCAAAGTACGGCTTTGACACCGAGATAAAGGGGATGCACGTGGAGGCTGACGAGGATGAACGGGAATTTTGTGTTTGGATGCTCCGCCGATCTGAAGAGATGAATGCGAACCCCGACTTGCCACCACTTTCTGAGGATAGAGCTGCTCTTCTCCGACGTGCTTATGTTAAGATGATTTTGGAGGGAGAGAAGGAGAAAAGGAAGGAGCTGGCCGATGTGTATCTCTCAACTCTCGCCGATGTGGAGGTCGAACAGCATTTTGACGACATGACCACGGAGCAGATTCAGAGCAGGGTTAAGGCGTACATTGAGGAAAAGGCTAAGTCGACTGACAAGGAAGTTGAAGTCGTCAAGGTTGTCACGCCGACTGAGGGTGAATTAGATAAAGTACCGGATCCCCGCGATGAGTTCGTTCCGGTGTCAGATGGAGCCATTGAGACTGCTGCCAAAGCAAAGGAGACGGAGGTCTTGGAGCGATTATCTTCAGGGACCGACATTGGGGAAGGCAGCGGTTCAGGCGACAATGTGGAGAAGGCGACCGACGCGACGTGAAGTATGGAAGTATTATATATTATTGCACTATTAATTCTGAAATAAGACATCGGGGTGCCAGCATGTTGGCATCCTTAGTAAGAAATATATGAATATGTAATCGGGGATATCGGGTAGCTGATTCCCTTAGTAGGAAATATGTAAGGGTTTTTCCAGACTTTTTTATGATATATATATATATATATATATATATATATATATATATATATATGATGTGTTTGCGTAACATCTGTCTTAAGTTATTCTTGCTGTATAGATGTCAACGATTTTTTGATCAAGTGTACTGAACTCAGTACGTATTTTAAAATGAATTACCCCAACTCGGATCTCGTTATATCATTAACCGAGTCGTACGCTTTTGTAAAAATAATTTCCGAGTTCCACTTTAATCTTGTTTAATATCTTCAGCCACTAGTGTAAGTCGGTATGCGAACTTACTAAGAATTCGCTAGACTTAATACATTTTCGGGCTGTACGTAAAACAAAATAGATTTCACCGAACTTCGTCAGAGTTCGATTATGGAATGGTCCCAACCGACTTATATTTTTGGTATTCGGTAATTATCGGGACCCGTCAAATCACGTTTGTTGAAATGACGTTTGACGAGCTTCAATACCCAACCGAACCATGCGTGGGATTTGGATGTATTATGGGGTATCAGCAAGACCGAGTGTCGCAATGCTTACATCGGTACAACATGTTTATAGAACCGAGTTTCAAAATGTTTTACATCGGTACCGAGCAGTGGCTCAGATTTTCAAAAAGTGAAAGTCGGTAAACTTTTAGTACATCAAAAGAGTTACTTCGTACATTCAGTGAAGCAAAAGGTAGATCTGTTCAAAAGAAGAGTCGGACATCCGACTTCGGGTCATTTATTGATAGAACTTCTTCAGGAAAACAGCATTCCACGGATATTGATGTGGAGTTCCATCAGGGTGAGCGATTCGGTAGGCCCCATGAGGTAGGACTTCAACAATTTGAAAGGGTCCTTCCCACCTCGGTTTGAGTGGGCCGGGGTCGGCCCCCATTATGCGTTTAAGAACTAAATCTCCAACTCGGAACGTACGTGACTTGAATTTGGAATTAACGTATCTTTCGCTCCGGTGTTTATAAGCAGCATTTTTGAGCTCGACGCGGGTACGATGTTCTTCAAGCAAGTCCATATTGGCTTTCAAGTTATCCGAGTTGGACTCTTCGGTAAAATGTTGAATTCGGTACGTAGGTTCACCAAGTTCGACTGGGACTACGACTTCCGATCTGTATGTAAGTGAGAACGGGGTCTCGCCGATAGAAGTTCGGGTAGTTGTCTGATATGCCCATAAAACGTGTGGCAATTCTTCGACCCAAGCTCCTTTGACAGCGTCAAGTCGGACTCTGAGGCCATTTTTTATGAGCTTGTTCACGGCTTCAACTTGACCGTTGGATTGTGGGTGATAAGGTGATAAGAAGAAGTGTTTGATGTTATATTCTTCGCACAGGGACTCAAGTCGTTTGCCTTCAATTTGTCTACCGTTATCGGTAATGATTGAGTTCGGTACCCCGAAGCGACAGATGGTTGAGAGTGCTAATGATCCACAATATTCCAAATGATATCCGATGGTTGATTGAAGCAAACGTCCGACTCTCTGGCGAATTTCCAAATTTTTATAAATATCTATCCGGTATGGGTAGAAGTACTCTTGCAAACAAACGTAGAGCCAAACGAATAGGTGGTTGCTATAAATGTGCTCGATCGAATTGCGATACCCGATGCAAATCGCTGGGGTTTGTGTCCATAAATCGTGAAGATAAAATAGCTTTCATTAAGAATGGCTTGAACAAGGAATCCCTGGATCAAACCCTCCAACAAATTCTCGATACACATCCAAGTGGATATGTGCATCAAGAGCTTATGTCTTTATGGGTCTGTTTAAAGAATGAACAGAACCGCTATAGTCTCGAAAACATTATTGCTAAGGATCCTGTTTGCAACAGCTATCTCTGATAACTCCCTTATAAAAAGGTATTTATTTCTTTTGATAAATATAACTCATTGAATGCTTAACTGCTCCCCTGTCTGTTGCTTCTGCCGAAATCAAACATTATAATACTCATTCTCTTTCTTTAAATAACTCATCCTTTCCCCATTTGAGTATCTCTCTACTCCAAATGGAGACTCCTGTTTCTTCTCAAGTCACAAAAGTTCTTCCATTTATAAAAACCATTTGTGTTCTTGGTGGTTCTAAACTTGTAGCTTCTTCTCAAAATATTGATATTGTATCCCAACTAGTAAAAGAACTGGGAAAACAAAAGATCAATTTACTCTATGGAGGAACTAGCCTCACTTTCGGTAGCCTTCTCTTAGCTGGAAAAGGCTTTGATATTGAAGTGAAAAGTGTTCTACCATTCCACAAAACTCCTTCAAAAGTTCTCAAAGATTCTACCAGTCTAATGCTTTCTAACTCTATTTATAATTGCACTATGTTCATGGTGAACCATAGTGATGCTTTCATCATACTTCCTGGTGGTTATGAAACTTTAATGACCATGTTTACTATTGCTTCTTGGGCTGACATGAAACTGCATAATAAACCCATTGGTTTATTAAATTCCCATCATATCTTCAATGGCCTTCTTGGTTTTCTTGATGACGGTTTATTTCAGACTTTTATATCTGATTCTACTAGAGATATCTTCAAATGTGCAGATACTGCTGCTGGACTTATCAAGAAACTTCAAGAAAACATCACTTCTCAAGATTATGTGGAAACTCATAGGGTTAAGCGAAAGCGAACTTTCGATCCAACGAATTTATCTTTATAAACTCTGATGTCTGTTATGGGTGGCAGAGTTAAGGGGTATTAGACCCTTGAGACGCACCCTCCTTAGGTATATATATCTATCTTGTATTAGTTGAGGATTCACTTTTGCCATATCTGCATTTCATGCATCTGCTTTGCTATTTCTGATGAATCTGTAATAGCTTCTTTTGTAGTTGTGAAATCCTCAACAGTGTGCTTGAATAATTCTTTCTGATATTGACGAATATAAATGGAAACTTATTCGTCTTTGTCTTATTAAACAGACTATTATCACATATCCAAATGAATTATACATTAATTTTAAAAACTCTTTTGAGAGATTTAACTGATCTTCTCAATGTTGGAATGTGAAACTTATGAACTGACTGATGTCTATTCAAGTTCCATGTAAACTCAGATTAATGACTCTTATTTCAAGCCTCCATAATTTACCCAGCTAATTAGCTATTAAAACAATTATTCAAAATTGTATGAACATTGATCTTTATCAGATAATTTCCCGGCATTGTGACTCTAATTTCAAGTCATCATGATAATAATGAAAATACTTGACTTATATATACTGATACTTGCAACTCATGCTTATTAACTTCTGAAACGTACTATGTAAGACTGATCATACAAGTACTGATAACTTTGTTTCTGAACATTGCTAACTAAAAATTTTTGGTATTTAACTGATTAAGATATCTTTATTTCTGACTCTAAAGATTGACTACTTTCTTAGACTTTACTCTTACGGTTCAGTTTCAAACCTCCATGGTATATCCGGACTTATGGTTCTTATTTGAAACCTCCATGATAAACCCGGACTTATGGCTTTTATATACTGAAAAACCGTTACTTCTGATCTTTAACTTATGTACATCGTACATACTCAAAACAAATCAATTTCTAGAGTCAGAATTCAACTTTAATCTGATGTCTTATCTTTAAAATGTTCAGATAAATTTCTTGACTTTCGAACTTTAAAGAAAATAATAGTCTCAAAAATAGCAACTATATATGACTGAATATCTCTTGTGAAACCTTGCAGAGTGTTATATGTATACTTGAATCTTAACTGAAAATAAATACTGAATTCTTGAAAAGCACAATTTCTTGGCGAGTTATCAACTCGATATGCTATAACTCAACTGTAATTCTGATTTCGGATATGAGGACATATCTGATATTACTGATCTGAGCATTTATTCTGATTTATAAGGTTCGGATACTTGAATCTTATTGAGCATAGACTTAGTAATTTGCATATATTTAAGAAAATAAACTTTTGTAAAAACTTTAACAACACTTACCTGGTAGTCGGCGAGGTGTGAACGTGGTGTGGTCGGTTTTTCCTGGAAATTTTCTTTCTGAAACTCAAAATTTTAGTATACAGAGCGTTTGAACTTTAGCTCTGATACCAACTGTAACACCCCGCTTATCAGAGTAAATTTTTCGCAACTTATTTCGAAAATACTTATAAATTTTTCGAAACTTTCTTAACTAGGGATGCTACTAACTTATCTACTTTAAAAATCTGTTTACTTAAACTTTATTTAACAACTAAGTTAAACAGATTTTAAACATTGAACAAATATAAATCTTAGCAATTCATAAAATCAACTTGATAAATCAACCTTTAAAATCACACTTAAAATCACACTTGTTCAAATCTTAAAGAAACGTAGCGGAATATCTTACAAGCGTGGTTTACAAACCGAAACCTTATTGAAAATTCTCAATAAAAACTTATTCACATCCACGACCACCACAACTCCTCACACCTGCGCGCCGTCTTTATTTCCTGAAAAATGATAATAGTGGGGCGTGAGTACTAATCCACTGTACTCCGTGAAAACCCATACTAAAGTAAACATTAATAATAATATCAATATCATGATCTTTAGTATATATCTGAGCTTAATCTCCCGGTATCTGACCGATAACTTTAACTTGAACTTTGCAACTACCGGTAACTTGGGCCGGTTCTCACGTGATCACATTCTGGGGGTCGCCTCCCACAGAACCCAGTATTGACTGAGCGAGCTTAATACTTTACTAACTTTATACATACCTCGAACATGATAATAGCTATTATACTCAATGTAATACCCAGTCTGGGTCCCCACCTTTCTTCTTGAAAAACTGTTTGTAAGTGTTGTTCTCGTAGCCGACTTGTAAAGCTTCATAAAAATATAAACAAATATACTAAGTACTATGCTCGAATACTCAATAAGATATTGAGATTCTTAACTTTAACTGATAACTTTTAACTTATCCGAATATAGCCAAAATGCTATAGCTCAAATAATCATAATACTTTTAATAACTCAAACTCTTAATAAATCATCATTTGATGCCAAAACTTTATATAAATCATGCTTTCTAAATAACAGTTTATAAACTTGCAAGTGAAAATATCTAACACATGCTCTTCAAAATTTCACATTAATTATTATAATGAGAAATTTCATACTAAATTCATATTAACATGCTTTATCTATAATTTTAGTAATTACTCCATTCAACTCATTTTAAGTTTAACTTTAACATATGTATTCTCAACATATATATAAAGTTACCATAAAAAATTCACTTTAAAATAATACTCATATATTTAGATATATTATTTCAAAGTTGAAAATATAACAAAATATTCAATGTGCTATCATACTTGTCTTTGAAAAAAAATCTATTTCTCATGCTTCAATTATTTAAAAAAATTCTAAAACTTTAAAACATAAGTCTCAACTAAATCAAGAATATCCTGTAAATTTTCTCATAAAAATAATAACCATAAAGGAAGATATGAATTTCCAAATAATGCTTCTCTTGTTGAAATTCGAGATTTACTCACTTATGTTCATTATTTTCTATAGCATGCTAAACAACTCCAATAAATATAAGATTTAAACTGGAAGATCTTAACTAATATATGAATTGACCATAAAATTCTCAACTCAAAATAATATCAATAGATAGGGTAATTTTATATCACAAGTCATCATTACTACACAGATTTTTCACTGGACAGCACCTTAATCAATGATTTTTATAAAATTCATTTTAACTTCAATTAATCTAAAACTTTCCAGTAATACCCTTAACATAATTATTATCTCATATAAAAATTTTCATAATTTTTAAAATTTAATAGCTTGGTCAAAAACGAACAAACATAGGCAGCTGCAACATAAACTTTAAATAATCTTACTTTATAATCTTATTATATATATTTATATATATAAATTTATAATTTCTAACATGATAACATATCAAAAACACATATAAATACTCATAATTCTTAGATATACTTGATGATATTAAAGTTTGAAGACATACCTCTTCTACTCTTAAGAAAAGAAACTTGCTCCAAACACTTCTCGAAATTGCTCGGTTTCTCTCTTAAATACTCGATTCTCACTATTTCTCTCTTATAACATAAATTCTGAATTTTTGAGGTGTAATACTAACATTGAAGAATGCTCCTATTTATAGGAAAATTTTATGGGACAAGCATCTCCAAATTTCAATTTAATATCATTTAAATACTAATTTCTACAACAAATATGCTAAAAAAATGCCCCACTCTTAATTTTTAATTTAGTTGACTAATATTATTAAATTTTTCAGCTCAATAATTGTATAAAATAACATAAAATTGAGTCATCATTAATATAAAAATTAAGATGCTTCAAATGATGAAGATTCTACAAAATAGAATAATTTCCACAATTTATTTTCATTTTTATTTTTAATTTTGTATTTTCTAATAAAATCAGAAAATAATTTTCAAAAATTATTTTTAACTTATATTAATATCTCTCATAATATATAAATCATTTTCAAATGATTTAATGAGGAAAAACATGCTTAAAAAAATAACATAAACATTTTTATTTTTCTAATAATAGCATAAATGGTGAAAATTCACAATTAATTAAAATTATGCTATTCTTAATCTTTAAAAAAAAATTCATAATAACTAAATTTTTATGTTTAATAAAATTTAGATATCAATAATAAAATTTTCGGAATCAAATCGGACTTAAATTCCCTTTACGATTGAAAACCGAAGATTTTATTATAATCTCTACTGTTCTCGATTATGAATTTTAACTTAATCTTGAAATACTTTACTTATTATCTATACTCAGTTAATTACTCTTACTGATTTACCTTATAACTTTTTACTGTGGTAAATTACTTTTACTACGGTAAATAAATTTTACTGCGGTAAATAAATTTTTACTGCGGTAAATAATTTTTACTGACTTACTAAAATACGGGGTATTACAGCTGCGACGCTCGACTGCGGGGTTGAGACGTGGCGTGAGATGTAGTCCTTCCGCCGTCTTGCCGTGCCGGTGGATTCTGTGGATTTGCAGGTGTCGTGGGTATTATGGAATGTCCCGGGGCAATCGTTGACGCTCCGGGGATCGTTTGAGCCATCAAGGTGGCGAACCCACGTGCGAACTCTGAATTTTGGAATAGAACAGTGTAATCCGGTACATGGGGGGCTACGACTAGTCGTCGGGCGGATTGCGCGGCGTTGTGACTGTAACCATCGCGTGAAGTATGGCCACGATTATCAGAATGAGACATGATTGGTGTAGCTGATGTGGATCGCTTAAACACGAGTCGGAAAGTAATCTCAAATCACTTATGAGGCCCTTCCTCTAGCGCAAAACTGTTGTTGTATGATTCTTAACAACGATCTAACGTGGAGTTTACGTGATAATTTCGAGTGGTTTGGACGTAAAATATATGAAAAGGACTCAACAATGGCCCCAGTCCGAGGTGGACCGAGGTGAAAAGCCTCTGTGGGCTGTTGTGTGTTGCATTTGTCGGAAATGTTGGGTCCGACCCCCTTTATAGGTATTACTAGCCAGCTATTTATAGTAACTTTTTGACACATACATTGGGATCCGTGTGCGATTGTTTAAGAAAAGCTACTTTTGATGGGCGGCCAACTCAGTGGGCCCTACATGAATGATGACAAATCTCGTAGATTGTGTCAGGGGCGTGTAGGCGCCTTATCACCAGCTTTAGGAGGTGGCGAGCTCGGTTCATGTTGACCTCGGTTTGGATTGACCTCGGCGGGAAAGGATCACTTCGGTCTTCTGGGGTCGTACCGGTTTATTGTGCGAACCGGGGTGACTCTAAGTTACATCGGTATTCGAGTCAAATTTGCTTATGGTGCTGTTTTGGGTCCTTAATTACGCTTACCGACCTTAATTACGCTTTACCGAGTCGGATGATAACAGGAGGTTTTGTGGAACTTGCAGTACAAGTCAACCGGGATTCTACTGCAGTGGGAGTTCCAGTTGGTTTAGGAAAGAAATCCTAATCCAAGGAGAATAAATATTTAATTGGCCATAATAGTGGATATTTATTTATGGCATTAATTATTTATTTGTTTATTTATGCATGGGAATAATTGTTGCCTTGTGCGCATAAAATTATTTAGAATTGCATATATATATATATATTAAAAATCCTCATTTAAAATACTAAGTTGAGAAGGATATTTAAAGTTAAGATAATTTTAAATTCCTAAGGCCTCCATTTCTAATTCGTTGGTAAATCAATTAATTGATAGTGTGGGCTTCCCCGAGGATGACATTACTTGAAAATTAATTAAAGGATAATTACCAGAACGAATTTCTAAATTTAGACGGTTAGAGGAAATCGAATGAGAGCGTACGGGTCACCCTGAGGTGAACGTATAATCGATTTTGGCGACCTTAGGACCGAGAAATGGGATTCACTAAGAATGCGATTCATTTCATAACCCCCCGAGGGGTCCCTGATTTTTATTGCATGGCT
>CACSLK010004207.1:54205-67167 GCA_902706635.1 Striga hermonthica
CAAAGGACGTTTTATTTCACAGTTCACAGGGACGAATCTGCTTCGGGATGGTTATAGTGAGCTATTCAAAAGCGTACGGGTCACCCAAAGGTGGACGTATAATTTTGATAGTAAACTTAGTACCAATTAATGGGTTACAGTTAAAGTGCAAATAATTACGATATTCTTAAAGGAAAAGGTCTTTTTTATTCTTATAAAATTTATTTATAAGTTGATTGCACTGGCCAAAAAGTTCAACCGACTATTAATTAAGTATTGCTTGGTAGTACGTTAAGCTAATGGGATTTATCCCTCCTCTTGCGACGGTTTGAACCGTAGACGTCCACACTCCGTGGCCTGCGGGGATTCGGTGTTTTGAGGTGCCAGTGAATATATTCAAATGTTGTTTTAAAGGGATCAATATTTGATGATTCGAAAACACTTGACTGAGTAAAGACTATGTTTGCATGATCCCAAGAATTCAAAATGTCTTTTCAATCTGTTGTCCGTAATACTCAAAGATAATTTACTTGTTCAAACATGATTAGAAATAGGACTTGGATAGTGTCTAGTTTTGCTGAAGAATACAAGCCGAATGGCATGTGTATCTGGTTTAAGCGAAATAGACATAGAAAGATGAACTGTCCTATCCTTAATACAAGAAAGGTAAATCTTATTCAATGGGAAGTCGAAGCATTTTAAGTAGTGTTATCTATCAGTGCCTGGTATGTAGATACATAACCACTAATTATGTAAAAAGGTTTCAGTGAACCAATCGACATGTGAAGGTTGAATTACCATCTAGAATGGGATAGCTACGGAAGTAGCATCTATTGCAGTGGGAGTTATCTATTAAATAGAATTTTTTGGTTTTGAGTAATTGTCTTTTCGTATCAAGTTTTAGAAAGAACTCGTGTTCAGTTTCTAAATTGTGTATGGGTAAAAACGAGATGTTTTATCCATTTGATACGTGGGTAGACAATTTGTAAACTCAAGGAGCCAAAATATCTGACAGTGCAATAAATGTAACACCCCGCCTTGACATGAAAATCAGAGTGCGCTTTTCGCAATTACATTAAAATATAAAACATTTTTACATTGCGAAGTACTGATTCGGAGTGCTACTAAAATACATAACTGACTGAAAAATCTGGACTTTTGGTTTTTCAAAACCAACTAACAGTTCGCCGACTGATTCATTTGTCTAAGAATGACGAACAGTAAAACATCAGCGGAAACTGTAGTGGTGTTATCTGAAAATAGCAACGACACTGCTATGCCAAATTCAAACTGTACAAAACATAATTTAAGCTTTATAAGCATAAAGCTTAAGAAATTTAAACTTTATAAGCATAATCCCAAACAGCTCCGTCATCTCACTCCTCTGTACCGACTTCATGACCTGAAAAACATTATAATAGTGGGAGCGTGAGTACAATAAACACTATACTCCACAGAAACTCATACTAAAGTAAACATTAATAATAATATCAATATCATGACTGCAGGTATATATAAGCAAATTGTAATCTCCCGACACTAGGTCGGTAACTGAACTGAACCTCCTCGGACACTATGTCCGTCCATGTGCACATTCCGATGGCCTATTAAGGCTACTGTGCCTCCACCGGAACTCGGGATGGCCTATTAAGGCTACTGCGCCTCCACCCAGAGTGGAATAACTCATATACATACCTTAAAACATGATAGACCAATTATAACCAATGTAATACCCAGTCTGAGTCCCCACATGAACTGCTGGTTTGAAAATGTAAGTGCTGATCATCTAGATCCTGAATAAACTGAAAATAATATAAACAATTACTAAATACTATGCTCAGACTAATAAAATAACTGATTAACATGTTAAGATGCTCTACTGGACTTAAACATAATATCTGGGCTTAACCGGTACAACTGGAATTGGATAAACTCGGAACTGAACTGACATGAATTTACTGAACTGGACTGGACTGAAAATTTAACTGAAAACGGGACTGAAATCATGAATCGGGACTTAATATAATAAAATATGAAGAAACCGGTTTGAACTGCTATAAATTAATCTGGCCGGACCGCCGGTCTGTTCGTACCGGTCGGTCGGCAACTAACTCGACTATTGGCGTGGTCGTATGCACGCACCGGGCACGAACTGGGCGCCGCCGGGGCTGCCGGGCGCTGTTGGCGCTGGCCCGTGCGTGGCTGATATGGTCTGAGCACTGTCGGGTGCAGCTGGCACCGCACGTGTACTGGGGATGGCTGTTGGCGTGCTGCTGTGCACTGCCAACGGCTACTGGGCATGACTGTACGCAACTGGCCACTGCCGTGTGCGCGGGCTACGGCACTGGCACGCATAGGCACTGTCGGGCGCCGCTGTGCGCCACGGGCAGGCGGCTGGCACACGGGCTGCGCGTGCTGAGGTGACTGGGTACTCGGCCGTGTTGCTGAGCACTGGCCGAGGCCTGTTGAGCACTGCTGGCACGCTACTGGGCGCGCTGGCGTGTGCTGGTATGCACTGGGCTGGCCAGCGTGCGCGAGAATGCTGCTGGCGTGCGTACTGGGCATCGCTGGACACGCTTGAGGCGTAAGTGGGTTTTGACCCCCGACGACAAGAAGGGCCGAGAGCCAAGACAACCCAAGGAGGCTGAAAATAGGGCCAAAACGACGCATGCATGGCCTAAAAGACGGGTACGAGCTCGTATGCGGGGTACTCACGCACATGATAAGCGGCGTATACAAGGCAGTAGACAAGGGCGCGCACACGCGCATTGGCGTAGACGCGCATGGCGCTTTATGGTTTGGCGAAGTGGCGCGCAGGGGGTGGATGTTGGGTGGTTGATGCGTGCGAGGGGTTACTGTGGATGGACGAGCGTGGCCAAGGGACGAATAAGAAACTGGCGCGCATCGGGCCATGATGCGCGCAAAGGGTCAAAGGGACGAGACGATGCACGAGGGAGTGGCATCGAGATCACGGTCGCGGGCGATACGCACAACGTGGCAGGTGTGCACGGGTGCGCGAAAGGCGAGCGCGGGGTCCTGGGCGGCACGCGCGGGACAATCGGAGCGCATGAGCGCGCTGTAGGAGATCTGGGCCCGGACGTTGGCTGGGACGCACGTGGGGAAGTTTGCTGGGAAGGGACGTACGCATTGGTGCGCGAGTATGAGGCAAACGCGCGAAGCCTAAGCCGCGCGGGCTTAGGAATATCGGGTGATGAGATGGACGCGCATGTGGAGGTCAGCGCACGGACAGCGGGCGTCGCGGACGAGGCGTGGGAATCAAGCACGCGGGATGCCGCGCGCCACGAGGAGTAGGAAAGGTGAAGGCGGCGCGCGAGCTGGCGGCGTGCGCAAACGCGTGCGACGTGCGAAGTAAGGCGGCCGAAATATTATGGGGCATATAATTTGGGATTGTTTGGAGTGCAAGCCAAGCAAGATCAAGATCTAGTCAATTTAGGACTCTAGATATTTAGTTTCCTTCTTGCACAAGAGTATCTAGAATGTTTAGGAAGTTAATATTTATTGCTTTAATATGTTTCCTAGGTAGATTAGAATTAGTCATAGTTAGGATCTATAAATAGGGAGCATCCCTCATTGTTTTTCATGTCTTGGATGAGTTGAATAGAAAAGAACGTTTGTTCGAAACCGTGTGTTAGGATTCGTGAGAGTTCGATCATGCAACCGAATTGGTGAGGCTAAGACCCAAGCCAGTTCAACGATTTAGAGAGGCTAAGACCCGATCTATTTCGAGAGTGTAGCGAGGCTAATACCCGAGTGAACTCAAGTATCGTGAGAGAGTTAGGCAAATAACCGAGTCGATCACACCTATCGTCGAGAGCAAGGCCGTGGCGAAGCCATGATCAAGACAAGTCGAGGGAACGCAACACCCGATCCTTCATCATTGGTGCTTTCATTGAGAGTGATCGATTGGGTGTTCGTGAACTTTTTCTATCCCATTCTTTTTCTTTTTTGGTTTGATTTGTTGGTTTCTTTTGTTCGAAATTTTTCGAAATTTCGTGAGTAAAAAAAAAAAAAAGTGTCATCTAGTCTTTTGTTGTTTTTTCCTCCCCTAGATTCGAATTTTGTTCGAATTCTTCTTCTTCTTTTTTGATCTTTTTTAGAGTCTTAAAAAAAAAAAGAGAGATGTACTTCTTGCCATTAGATGAGTTGGATCTGGAAGATCTCGCTTATCTCGAAGGTTTGGAGAGGAGTTTGACTCCATGGGAGCAAGAGTTTTTGGAGGAGCTTCACGAGCGAAAGAATTTTGAGAGAGGCAACAAGCGGAGGCCAAAGAGAAGCTCTGAGAATCACGCGAGGAGACGTGCGTGGAGGACGAAGTGATCGAAGAGAAGTGTGAGGAGTCCATGTGTACGATCGATTCGCCGGGCTACGTTGAAGAGAAGGACGCCGAGTATGTGGTAGTCGGGATCGACATAACTGGGGTTGAAGTGGAGATCTTGGTCGTGGTGGAGGAGGTCCACGATGACGTAGCGCACAAGGAGGACGATGCGCATGAAGAGGAGGTCGATGGCGAGAGTAAGATCTTGGTCGAAGTTGTCGAGGACCGTGAGTGCGATACGCGCAAGGGTCGTGAGATTGGAGATGATGTGCCGGAGGTTTGGATGGTCGAGGATGAGTCCTTGAGGACAAGGACATTCTCAAAGGGGGCAGGAATGATGCGTAAGTGGGTTTTGAACCCCGACGACAAGAAGGGCCGAGAGCCAAGACAACCCGAGGAGGCTGAAAATAGGGCCAAAACGACGCATGCATGGCCTAAAAGACGGGTACGAGCTCGTATGCGGGGTACTCACGCACATGAGAAGCGGCGTATACAAGGCAGTAGACAAGGGCGCGCACACGCGCATTGGCGTAGACGCGCATGGCGCTTGATGGTTTGGCGAAGTGGCGCGCAGGGGGTGGATATTGGGTGGTTGATGCGCGCGAGGGGTTACTGTGGATGGACGAGCGTGGCCAAGGGACGAATAAGCAACTGGCGCGCATCGGGCCATGATGTGCGCAAAGGGTCAAAGGGACGAGACGATGCACAAGGGAGTGGCGTCGAGATCACGGTCGCGGGCGATACGCACAACGCGGCAGGTGTGCACGGGTGCGCGAAAGGCGAGCGCGGGGTCCTGGGCGGCACGCGCGGGACAACCGGAGCGCATGGGCGCGCTGTAGGAGATCTGGGCCCGGATGTTGGCTGGGATGCACGCGGGGAAGTTTGCTGGGAAGGGACGTACGCATTGGCGCGCTAGTATGAGGCAAACGCGCGAAGCCTAAGCCGCGCGGGCTTAGGAATATCGGGTGATGAGATGGACGCGCATGAGGAGGTCGGCGCACGGACAGCGGGCGTCGCGGACGAGGCGTGGGAATCAAGCGCGCGGGATGCCGTGCGCCACGAGGAGTAGGAAAGGTGAAGGCGGCGCGCGAGCTGGCGGCGTGCGCAAACGCGTGCGACGTGCGAAGTAAGGCGGTCGAAATATTATGGGGCGTATAATTTGGGATTGTTTGGAGTGCAAGCCAAGCAAGATCAAGATCTAGTCAATTTAGGACTCTAGATATTTAGTTTCCTTCTTGCACAAGAGTATCTAGAATGTTTAGGAAGTTAATATTTTATTGCTTTAATATGTTTCCTAGGTAGATTAGAATTAGTCATAGTTAGGATCTATAAATAGGGAGCATCCCTCATTGTTTTTCATGTCTTTGATGAGTTGAATAGAAAAGAACGTTTGTTCGAAATCGTGTGTTAGGATTCGTGAGAGTTCGATCATGCAACCGAATTGGTGAGGCTAAGACCCAAGCCAGTTCAACGATTTAGAGAGGCTAAGACCCGATCTATTTCGAGAGTGTAGCGAGGCTAATACCCGAGTGAACTCAAGTATCGTGAGAGAGTTAGGCTAATAACCGAGTCGATCACACCTATCGTCGAGAGCAAGGCCGTGGCGAAGCCGTGATCGAGACAAGTCGAGGGAACGCAACACCCGATCCTTCATCAATGCTGTTGGGCGTGTGACGTGCTATTGTGTACGCGGACGGGCTGGTTGTGCGCTGTCGTGCGTGTTGGCGTGCACTGGGCACGCCCATGCACATGACTGCGGCAGTTCATGACTGACTGCGGGGCACTGGTTACGCGCACGCACTGCTGGGTGTGCGGACGCTGCCAGTGTGCCTGCTGGGACTGCCGGACATGCCCGTGCGCACGCTGCGTGCGGTATGTTGGGTTCGCCTGTACCGTACGAGCTATACGCATCGGAATTTAAAATTTTTTAAAACATGTATTTAACGATTAAATACATAACTCGTACATACATATGGCGAATTAACAGATCGTCATCTTTAAAAATATGTAATAATACAAATTTTGATTTGTTTGATAGTAAATACAATATTTACCGTTAAACTTGAACTCCTTCAAAATCGTAGATGGATTGAGGAAATCGCTTTCCGGATTGGTAACTTCACTTCTCGTACTTGTGGTTACTCACTTTAGGAATCCAAGTGTCTTCCCTCTAAACGTATCCACCTTTTGAAATCCGGTTCCGACGACAGCTTCTTCGCTAGTAGAAACTTCTCGGTTTTCAAATAAATATGGAATATAATTTATAAGGAAATTTTACAAGAACTCTTTCTTGTATTTTGAGAAATAATTCAACTATTGAATTTCTTTACAAAACTCCTTTTGTAAAGCTTCTCAAAGACTAAGTTAAAAACAAGAACTCTTTCTTGTTTTAAAAGAAATAATTCAACTCTTTGAATTTATTTACAAAACCTTTTTGTAAATTTTTCAAGATCTAAATTCAAGAACTCTTTCTTGATTTAGATTATGAAGAACACTTCTTCTTATTTCTTTTTCAACTATTGAAAACTTAGCAAAATAAAAATGGAAGACTTCATCATTTTTGTGCAAACCCTTTACACATATTTATACTAAACTTTTCAGTATAAAACAATCACTATTTTGTAATATTTAAATAAAATAAGATTTTATTTAAATATTATTACTAACTATTGACTTTTATATAATAAACAATATGGAGTGGTTCTCAACCTCTCTTAACCACCATTTATTATAATCCTTAATTATTTTAATCTTTAATTATATTAAAGATAAAATAATAAAACATTAAAATAATAATTCTTGAAATTATTTTTCAAGACTTTATTATTTTAATCATTTCTTCCAATTTCCTTATTTAATAATCATATTATTATTTGGATTTGAAATTTAAAATCCAATTTTAAATTTCAACTATTAATTAGTAATTCCATTAATTACTAAATTAATATCCAAAATTCAATTAATCAATCCAATTGATTAATTTAATATATTCTATAAATTGACATCTAATCAAATTAGATTAGTCAATTAATTCTAACTCTTTAGAATTACTATTTGAATTTTACCTTCATTCAAAAATTGGTGTGACCTTTTAGGTTCACAATTAATACTAGTAGTGGGTTTATAACTCTTTGTAATTTGAGTTAATCTTTATTAACTCTTATTCATGAATTAACCCCTTAATTCATGAACCCACATATCATGGGAACACCTACCAAGTAGCATGAATCTAGTATTAAGTGAATAGCGAGTAAACCTATTTCGATTACAATTACATACATGTAAAATCCTTTCGACATCCAATTTCCCGATTAAATCTTGGGTATGATTTTAGTCGAAACCCAAATTTATTTAATAACTATGATTCCATTTCAAGTTTAGTAATTCATTTATAAATCTCTATTCATCCCGCCTTGGCCAAGGACTTTGAATTACTAATCATGAAACACATAGGAAATTCACTTATCTACATAAGTGTCGAATCCTTTGTTGGCTACTAACAAACTTCCATACATATTAACATAATACCCAAAATATCCCTTTATACGATTGTGCTAGCAACCAAAAGGATAAATCAAAGTAGAATGTAATATGCACAAAGTTACTATTGTGCCTCAAGTCTAAGGAGCAATCATGTACTATTGTAACATGAAAATACTTATTCGACAAGACAAATCTTTCATTAAGTATTTTCATACGGTCATGTTCAGTGAACTTGTTCTCTAACAAGCACTCACATATATGTACTTGCGTCCCACGCTAATGTTGATGGAATGCAACATTCTTGTCCAACAAGCATACATACTATGTGCAATTCTTTTATGGATTATTCGATATCCCATCTCGAAACATCCATCGAATTGGAACTTTATTTAAGATCACGGCTTTCAAGATATGTTCCATGATTACCATCTCTATGCGCAACCATATCTTATAACCATAAGTGATCTAGGGATTTTATCTTAAGTGTAATTATATGATAAATACTTACTCTTAAGGTAAAGTAATGCCTTTTAATTAATATAATTCCAATAGATTGTATTTTCAAGTAGAATATGTCCAATCTGATTGGAACGCCGGGTATACTACTCTAAAAATCTCCCACTTGCCCTAGTTCCAATCACTTAGGCCCATCTTCTCAAGATGTCCTTTGAACACTTTCTGTGATACGGGCTTAGTTAAGGGATCTACTATATTTTCTGCCGAGTCGACTCGTTCCACAACGACGTCACTCTACCAATGATTTTTCTAATCAAATGGTATCTTTTTCATAATGTGCTTGGATCTTTGATGAGATCTTGGCTCCTTTGCTTGCGCAATAGCCCCATTGTTATCACAATAAATCGTTATTGGATTAACAACGGATGGTACTACACCCAACCCTTGGATTAAGTTCCTTATCCAAACAGCTTCTTTTGCATCATCGGATGCAGCAATATATTCAGCCTCTGTAGTAGAGTCAGCAATTGTTTCTTGTTTGGAACTTTTCCAACTAACTGCTGCTCCATTCAGAGTAAATAAGTACCCATACATGGATTTAAAGTCGTCTTTATCGGACTGAAAACCAGAATCAGTAAAGCCTTCTAGTTTCAATTTTCCATTGCCTTATACCATAAAGATATCTTTAGTCCTTCGTAAGTACTTAAGAATATTCTTAACGGCTTTCCAGTGTTCTTCACCTGGATTAGACTGATATCTGCTCGTTACACTTAGTGCATGAGCAACATCAGGTCTTGTACATAACATCGCATACATAATGCTACCAATAGCTGATGCATAAGGTATATGACTCATCCGTTCTCTTTCTTCAGGTGTCTTTGCAGACATCATCTTAGAAAGAAAAACCCCATGACTCATTGGAATATATCCACGTTTGGATTCTTCCATGCTAAACCGTTTTAGCACCTTATTTATGTACGTTGACTGGGATAGTCCGATCATCCTTTTAAATCTATCTCTATAGATTTTTATCCCTAGGATAAAAGATGCTTCTCCCAAGTCTTTCATGGAAAACTGTTTAGACAACCATGTCCTAGTTGACTGTAACTGTAACACCCCGCTTTTCGTACATTGAATTTCTAGAATAAATTTTTCTTTTTATAAGACATTTGAAAACTTTACTTGGAACTCAGGGTGCTACTCACTTTGAAAAACTTTTCATACATGATCTTTTCATAAACATTAAAACTTTTCATGAACATTAAACATTGCGATTCCTTGAGAACTTACACTTTAACTTGACTTTACACGAACTATGACTTATTTCATAAAGTAAACTTTGCATAGCAGAAGCTTTTAAAACATAAACATCATAAACATAAAACATGTGACCACCCTCGCCATCACTCCATTGCCAGCTCGCCAAAACCTGGGTGTGGAAAACAAATGGGGTGAGCATTTTCACTTACTCCGTGAGAGATCCCTCTACATTATCATCCTAATCAACTATAAAGCATGAAATCGTTTTTGTATACTCCACATAATCATGAGCTCCCGACGAGTGGTGACCCACAAGTCGAAAGACTTTCTTGCTTCTACAACACTATTAGACAACTAAACACTAGAGTCTTTGCATGCAGGCGATTACATTCTTGTCACACTCCCACCACTCATCAAACTTCTTATACCACTTTATGGTGGTGGAAGAACAATGCCTCTCGCAGATGGCACGGCCAAATAGGCTTGATGAGAGTACCTTTCAATAGGTTGAAGGAAGATAGTTCATTAGGCTCCGTACAGTCTTATCGACGGGGACAACAGTTCGAAGAGTGCACCAACGAAGGTTACACATAATCACTTACACCCGCTAACCCTAGCACTTAGCTACCCTCTAGAGTTATAGTCCGTGAACCTTGGTACTGCAACAAACGACTTGCTCGAATGTTGGAACATTGTATAAACATGGGCACTATGCAAGCTACTTAACTTCATTCGATGCATAGATAATTAAAGAGGATTAATAAAGTAGAACTTGCCCCACCTTTTCAGTAGAATGCTCGGCTTAGACTTGAACTTGAAAGAAATCTCGAGGGCTCGACTCCTAGTTAAAATACATTCATTGGGGTCATGTCTTAGTGTCTTAACATGGAACTTATTCTTATACTTATACTTATACTTATACTTAAGCTTTAGAAAAACTTTGCTCGCTTGGCTTCGCCTTGCTTGCATTCTTTTGAAAACATTCTTATTATAAAATATTTGGACAATCGAACTCTTAGCTTGCTTGCTTACGGATACTATTCTAATCATCTAAGGTTCATCATGATCTCACTCGATACTTTACAGCTCTACATATCACATAAGCATGCTTTATAAACAATAGACTCACTTAAACAATTACACTTAATTCTTTGACAAAACTTAACACGTGCTGTATTTTTAAAACGAGCATATCTTTCAACATACAAGTCGCATTAACATGGTTCAAGTCTCATATTGCTCCTAAGACATGGTACTACAACTTTCATTTAGCACTCAAAACCAAATAAAGTCATATTCATGGTCCAAAACCAGCAAACATTCAAAACTAAAATACTGTCCAGAACTTTAAAATAAACTCATGCGCGGTTTTACGAAAACGGGTATCATTCACTACTCGGATCATATTTTTGTTTGATTCCAGAACCACATGAACGATAACACATAGAAGTACAATTTCTTGAAGACTTCAGGTTCATTTGAGCACATTATCACATCATAAACACACGAAACATTTAAACCTAACTGCAGTCGAATTAAAGAAAAACTGCTCGCACAGTGAATTTGTAAAAATCATAACTTATTCGTTTTAAGTCGAAATTGCACGATTCCAAAGCTCACGTAAACACAACTGAACGAACTACATATCATATGAAGAACTCGAAAACCGAAAACACAGTATCAGAGGCCTAAACTGCTCCCGAACAGACAGCACGTAAACAGCAATTACACATGAAATCATACCAATTTTCCGAACTTCTTAACATGTCGAAAGCAACATATAATCAATGATTCTTGGCACGTTTATCACACAATAAGACACGATTATGAACACATAATTTAACAACAATAAACCCTATTCACATATCATTAGAACAATCCTTTCGGAAGCCCGGCAAGACTTCGACCAATATCAATTCGACATTAACTTAACATTTATTTACTCGGACCTTAAGCAAGCATACGAGATTCGATTATAAAGTCTTAACACATTAATAATTTGTTTGTATTTAATTGAATTCGAAATAACAGTCCGAGAAGGTTAAGGCTTAGGGTTTTACCGCTCGAGAAAATGAACAACGGTAGGATTCGAAAAAAGGCTCGAATGAAGGCTCGGTGAAAGCTCGGTGCTAAACGATGGGCTGCGATTGGCTGAGGTGGTCGAAGACTGGTCGATGGCTGCTAGCGGCAGGGCTGCCGGACTGCGTGACTGCTGCGTGTGGAAGGGGTCTGCTGCGGAGGGCCGGCGACGAAGGCTGCGGGAACGATGGTGATGGCCTGCTTGTCCGTGGAGGAGCTGCGGTGAATGGCTGCAGCTTGCGTCGGGGCTCGCCGGCTACGTTTGACGTTCCGACGGAACTCGACGGCTACGTTGAGTTGTCCGACGGAACTCCACGGGTCCCGACGGTGTTGGAGCTTCGACGGCCACCTTGAAGGCCGCGATGGTGGTGCGCGGTGGAGCTTCTCGGTTCGACTGCGGCCTGCTCGTTGATGGTGGTTGCTTCGCGCTGCTCGATTGGAGACGGTGGACGACTGCTCGACGTTGATGATGGAGGTGGCTGAGCGTGGACTGCGGCGGAGGAGAGCTCACGGAGGTCGGCTGCGGTCTGCTCGAAGGTGGGCTATGGCGGCGCTGCAACTGGTGGTGAAGGAGGTCGCGTGGTGGCTGCTCGCGAACTGCCCGTGGAAGGTGGTCGATGGCCGCTGCTCGTTGATGGTGGCGATGATCGGTAGGGATTGATGATCGAGAAAAAGGGAGCAGATTGAAGAAGGAAGAAGGGCTGCGGGTTCCTTCTTTTCTTTTGCTGAGGTGAGATATTTTGTAATGTGTGGGATTGTGTTACCGTATTTATCAAGAACTCTTGAATATTGGGGACTAAGAAATTGAGATTGACTAGGATTCTTACTTGCTTGGATGAGGGATTAAAAACATCGTAAGGTCTTGAGCTTTTTATCTGGCTTGGGAAAATTGGACTGTTATTTGAGCTCAATTTATCATCTTAATATTTATTATCTTCATTAATAAATTAAAATTAAAATTATATTAATTAAATAAAGCCATTTCATAATTAAAATTATTGTAACACCCCGACTTATTATTACATCAGAGTACGCGATTTTTCGCAATTTTCTGAATAAATAGATAAAATACTTATTTTGCGAAAACTGATTCGGGGCTATCGTGAAAAAACTTGATTTTCTGAAAACCGTTAAAATTTAAACTGATACATAAAAAAGGTCATAATGTCTTATCCGACTAATGTCGGAGCAACGTCTGATAATAAGTACTGAAAAGTTTTAGCGGAAACATAGCGTGGTTCAACATAAAATACAATAATCATAAATGTCCTGAACAGCTCGCCCGCTCACTCCTCGTCCCCGACCCTACGACTGAAAAACATGAAAGGTGTGGGGCGTGAGCACTAAAACACTTGTGCTCCGCAGAAAC
>CACSLK010004215.1:1210-11913 GCA_902706635.1 Striga hermonthica
AGTTCGACCAATGTATGCTTGTGATTGTTCTCTAAGGTCAAGTAGGTGTTGATCTTCGTATATAATTGCTGTAGGTGTTTGACGAGCCGTGATCGCTGCCTACTCCCGATTGTGTGCCATTTTCCTTTGTTGTACTAGGTGGGTTTTAATCTAAAATTTGCTATGCCGTATGTGTTTATTATAATGTTGATTTGGTATGATTTTAGTATGTACGTAAACCATGTAGCCTATCGGCGTGAGCCGATTCGGCCGTCGGTACGGTTGTCCCCGTCGATGTAATACGGTTACCTTGTGAAGTAAGTCTCTGTAAGACCTAATGAAAGGCCGTGCCTTGTCGTGTGGCAAGTACCCCCATGAGTTAGGGTAATGAATCCCCTTTCCTTGGCTAATGAAACATGTGAACACGTGGGTATTATGTTGTGATGTGATTAGGAGACGTGACAGAATAATTGTTTTATGTTCATACTCTAACCATACCTTCTCTTCATTATTTATGTTGTGATATATGTGCATAGTGGTGAGCACGCTTTTCATCTTGTGCTCATCCCCACCTGCTCTTCACCGATGCAGGTTAAGCAGGAGCAGGGTGACGAGGAGAGGCGAGTGGGTCGGTCATCATGTTATGCATTTATTGCTTCCGTAGAATAATTAAGGCTTTTATGGACCTTTATGTGGAAACTTGTTTAAAACCTTTTTTCAAAACGTAAGACTTGTTTGTTTTTGGAAAACCTGTGGAACCCTGATGTTGGGTATGAAGGTATGGTTTAAGTATATTCATGTTTGAGAATTATGTCTCACGTTATGCTTTGGTTAATGAAAACCATTCGTGAAAACCGGGTAATGAATCCCCGTGAGCCTAGATAAGACTTGGGTTATGAAATATGTTGTTTAACACCCATTAGATTTCGAAAATGATCTCGAAAATTTTATACTGATTTTTGGAATGTCCGGAATTTCTGTAAAATCAAAGTGGGGTGTTACATATTGACTCCATGAGTCGAACGTAGCCCTTATGCGCGACATAAGGCTCCGTCCAATGGCAACACGAATTTCTCTATTTGCCGACTAGAGAACACTAGAGTAAAACATGGGAACTCTTCGACTACACCCCCTAATCAGAATTCATCAATTAAGAACTTATACACATATAAGTGGAATTTGGAGTTCTCGGTTCAAGGCTCGAAGGAAAAAGGTTTAGATAGGCTAACCAAAAGGTCCAACATGATACGGTTCGAACAGTTCAGGAAAAACATCGATGGTTGGCCGTATACGCTAGCCTAGATAGTTCGTGCATTCGGTGATGGCGGCGGCAGTTCGCATGCGAGTCAATGGTCGCCCGCGCGCAAGCCTCACGTCTCTCAGCACGGTCATGCGTGCTCGGCCACCACTTCGCGTGGCTACACCTAGCCAGGGTCGGCTTCTGGTCTAAGGTTCCACAAGAATTTACAATCCAAGGCAATCCAAAAAGGAAAATTTCAAAAGTTTTGGGTTTAACAAAACAATCTATATATCAGGCATTTCACAATATTCAAAAGTTCAAGGGTTTCAGAAATAGCAAGGTGCAAGTATGAGTTCCAAGTCCACTTCCTTTCCAAACGACACATAATGTTTCAAAACTTCAATACAACAAGAACAAATGTTTGCAAGGGATTGCAAAAGTCCCGAGACTACAAAAGATTTTTCCTGGAACTCCGTAAAGAGTAGAAGAACGAGTGTTTCTACGATGGACAAAATTCAAAACCAAGACGGTTCTTCACTTCGCAATGTGCTTGTTCCGGACTCGACTATCCTCCTTAGAAGATTTCTGCATAATCTGTTAAGGTGGAAAGAAACACTCATCGGTATGCGTCAAATCACTCAAATCAAAACGAGAATAAGAAATAAGTCAATCGCAAACCTCTGGTGTCTATTTCATTTCCACGACTGCAACGTTACTCGCTCTCTTCAACTTTCTGCATCGAGTTAGAGGTATCACGTAACAAGTTTCACAAGATAATGGCCAACAGACAATTGAATTTTTCGGCGCTTCATTCCATCTGAAATTCTACGCCAGGAAGGGGAAGATGGAGCGAAATTCCCAAAGTATCAAAATTGAATAACAAAAAAAAACCTCAAGCATAATTCGACGTTGCTTGCCTTGCGAAGAGGAAATAAGCAAAGGTTTACAAAAGTGTACAAGAAGACAAAAATTTAAGAAAGGAAACAAGGCTACTTCGCCTCCACGGGTCAATGATTTACTGCCTCCATCATTGGTTCAAGTTGTTCCCGGTAAGTCCCGCTACCGCTGGGAAATCGCTCGCGGCCTAATATATAGAAGAGAATTTACGGAAAAGAAAAGGTCAATGTCGCCTTTCTCGAGGCTTAGGCACTCTCGAGAGTTGCAATAGTGTTAAGTATCAAGTCTTTCCATCACTCCTCGGGATCGAACGACAGCATAGACAATGCACCTAGGCTCTACTCCCAGTTCGCATTCAACCGGGTTGTAATACGCATCTGACAATGGTTGCAGACTCCCAAGTAACCCACACACCAGGGACTTCTTCGGTCGTCTGCTCCTTTCATTCAAGCCTTCTCTTTTCGAGATGGCATTGCCAATGGTCCTCATTTGAGGACAACAATTTTTATAGCGAGATCACTACTATAAACAGAATTCAACTTGATAACACCATATCGCATTTCCAAACAAATAAATTCTCAAGTCGGAACTTAACTTTATACCGCTAGAGTTCAAGTTCATAAAAAACTAACTTCACAACTCATCTAGAGTTCAAGAATGTTCAAAAGCAGGAGAAAAAATTCCTATGTCCCGATTTCATTTCAATAATCCATAATCAAGCAATGCACAATAATCTCAAAATTATTTTGGTACCCATACCTGAGCTGGCGCAACATGACGAGAGTGAGTGGTCATAATTTAAGGTCAAAGCAATAAAATATATAATTCGCATTAACCACTCTACAGAAACGCAGACTGGCTCTAATACCATACGGTAACGCCTCGCTTTTATTTGACGAAAAATAGTATAAATTTTCAAATTTTATATCATAAACTTTGGTGGCGCTACTAATTTACAAACACTTTTCAATAATATCATAAATGCAACTCCCAAACGGGTCCAATAATCATGTCAACACTCAAACCGGGTTCATCAATAACATCAACTCCCAAAACTGGGTTTCATTAAATTCATAAATACTAGGGAGTACACTCCCTATCAATAATCATGTACTCAACGTAAATTCAGAAATGCATAAATAATACTAAGTAGTTTAAACAGCGGAAGGAATCAGTAATATGACCACCACTCGCCTCCTCCTGTCGTGCCCACAAATACTAACCTGCATCCATTAACAGCAGGTGGGGATGAGAACAATTGGATAATCGAGGTGCTAACCACTACACAATAATCAATATTCAAATTCATGAAATAAAGTAGGTATGGTCGCAGTATGAACATAATCAATTCATATCCCATCTCCTATCCTAGAGTCAACCCTCACGTGCACACCTATACCAATAGACTACTGCCTGACTATATACCGAACGCCTTATGAAAAGTCTTACAACGAGTGCCAGGCCAGCAGGAGTAAATCCACCCCGAATGCCCAAACTCAAGCCTTGGCCTTACATACGAGGATCACCAACCAAGGCTCGCGCTCTGACTGCCATACATAAATAAAAGAGACTACCCGAAGGTACGTTCTATAGCTACGGGAATAACCGCTCGACGGTCGGTATAGATCACATCGAAGGCTACATGGTCCATATGGATACATTGATCATACCACACGCAATATGAAATAATTACTGCATAGAAAATTTCATAAATAAACCCACCTAGATTACGAAGTTGAAGATAGCACACTAAAGTCGGTGGGATGAGAGCACGGCTCGTCAAACACCTACATTCATCAAGAGTTATCCTATGAACAACTATCCAACACTTAGAATCACATACCATGACATTCACTTAGCTGAATCGTATCGACTAAGGGATTCGTAGAAATTCCTAATGGAATTTGGAACCTCGGCTTAACCAACTAGACTTGATAAACCATATAACATCACAAAACACAGTGATAAGTAAATGCAAAGTCTACTAAGTCAGAAAGATATTCAAAACAAGACTCGGTTGGGTGCTGCCGGGAAAGCCGACTTGAATTTAAAACTACCAGATATTTTCAAAAAGTATTCAACCATTTTCAACGAAACATTACCACATTAAAGTACACCCAGAAATACACATATACACCAGATATCAGCCCCAAAACCTCATTTTAACCCTGTCAAATAAATTTCAAAAACTACAGCCGTAGAGTGAAAATTTTAGTTCCCCAGTCAAACCTTCAAATTTGAACATGAAACTTTGACACAACTAACAAGTTAACAGAATAACATGCTCCACAAAATTTTACATTAAAATTCAACAAACTCAATTTTGTAATGATTTTACAAGATTCTGCCTAGAATTCAAATTCTCCATTTAACATAGCTACACGAGGAGTTTAAAGTTGAAAATTTCACAACACACATCATCAATAGAAAGAACAACCTATAAAATTTCATATAATTTGGCCGAGTATTCAATTTATCATGATTTTTACAAAATCCAGCAGCACGGTCATTTATAAAAATTCATAACTCAATGAATATGCATCGAAACGACCTGAGGCTTTTTCTAACATGTCAAGGACACATTAAAACACTCATATCTCCTTGGTTTCCACGAAAAATACTCACGTACTTCAGTTTTGACAATAAACCGAAGAGACGAACGTAATACGATATTTATAAACAAACACAAATAATCCAAACATATAACCATTATGGCAACAACTAATACACAAATATATCTCAAAATATAAGTATAGGGAAGTCACCAATTACCGTACTCCAAAGGGTTGATTTACCGCACTTCTAGAATATACAAGAATAGAGGCACGGTTCGGTAGTTGGGTCGAAGCTCCTTCCGACACCCAATTTGATTTAGTTCATATTTACTTCTACTTGGCCCATTTAACTGTCATCAAGAGAGCCCAAATATTTTGTCTTGTAGTCCAAAATCTAACCCCAAAAAGTCCAATCTCACTTTGGCCCAAATCCTTTTTCTCTTTCTTTTATCTTTTATTTTCCTCTCTTTTTCTCTTATTTCTTTCTCCTTCTTCTCTCGTTTCTTTTCTTTCTCCCCGACATCAATATTTCTTCTCCCCTATTTCTCCCAATTTCTATTCAATCGACACACTCTCCAATTTAATCTCCCAAAACCCAATTTCCAAAATTTCAATTCCTTCCTCGCGCACCCATGTAGGGATTCCGACAACGGGGTGGTCAACGGTCGGCCTATGAAGATCGCTAGATAGAGCTTGAAGGAGAGGTAGCCAGAAACAGGACACATGCTAGCTGATTGTGGTCAGCCAACGTAGTTGTGCTGAGCGACGTGGCTCGTTTGAGGACGTGCTGTGAAGGTGGGTTGCGGTCGATCGGAGGTTGGCGACTTAGGCTGAGATCTGACGGTTCACGTTGGTGATTTATGCATCTCCCGACAATGGGTTCTAATTCTGGTTATGCGTGGCGGCCTTACGGTGCGGTGTTTGGTCAGACCACAGGGTTGTGCGAGGAGGTTGAGCGTGGCATTGCGGCGCGACTGCTGCGGGCGTGAGCAGTTCAGGGGTCAGGCCACGTCTTTATCAAATCAGAATCCAACGGCGGCGATGAGCGGGTCCGAGTCTTGATCGACGGACGACTGTTGGCTGCTGCTCCCATGTCTCACGTTGAAATATGATGTCTCTGGAGGATTTTCAGTCGTCCGCGATGATGCTTGAACGTGGTGGTGATCCCAAGTCGTTGGTCCCCCACGGCAACCTTGGTAGCTGATTGCTCTTCTCCGACGAACAGGGCTCGGTTCTATACACGGTGGGGGATTGGCAGCAGTTTTCCCACGTGCGGGCAGGGAATTATATTCCGTTCACGCAATTAAATCGAAATCACTTCACGACGAACGTTTTTCAATAAAACAATCGAGTACTCCAACCTTTTATTTATGTCGACATTGCGACTAATAAAATAAATATAATCTCATAAATATTTTTCGATAAATAGAATATTTCGCGTAATTCTATAAATCGAATGGGGCACTACTTCGATAATTCAAATAATTTCAATGAACTAAATTTTCTAAATAAATTATTTACTTAACGTATTAAATAGACATTAAAATCCAATTAGTCCGAATAACTAGTCGAGCATAGATAATTAAATGCAGCTATCTGCATAAAATAAAATAAAATAAAATTAATAATCCAAAAAATCCATAATTTGAACGGGGTACTACATCCTAGATGTATATTTTGTACTGATCAAGCAAATAATCTAGACATCAGTGTATGTTTGAGTATTTTTAACCCATAAGATAATGTACAAACATACATAGTTAGCATTTACTTTCTTGATTTATAATGGATGATACTTATTCTGGTAGGTCGACATACTCGATGTTTTGTAAGTAATGTCGGCTGCATTATGTGCCATCAATATTGTTCACGGTAACCGTAAGAAGGATTGTTATGTCAAGTTTGGCTGGCAGATAAATTTCTGACATAATAATAAAGAATTGAGTTGTACAAGTTTCGAATTAGAGAAGTTGATTAATTTTATTGTCAGTAATTTAAATTAATCAACGGACGTAAATCTTAAATACAAGGATATAAATCGAGCAATATATAGGGAAACAAATTAATTGTAGTTCGACATTAAACTGAGAGTTCAATAATATTTCTCTAGTTGAATGATTTAATATTCGAGTATTGACCGGTGTGGACTTGACCCACAGGTGGGCTCATGCTTGGAAAGATCATATGTAACACCTCCTTAATGTCCCTACTATGGCCCTGTAAATACTCCAAGTGTCAAGCCTCCAAACACAAGATAGAGATTGAGAAAACACGCACAACTATTTTTTCCTAAGAGAAAAACCAATCGTCCCTCTTGTCTTCTTCTTGAGAGTTTATGAAATTTGAGAGCTTCGTTCGATCGCTTCCCAAAGATTGTTCGAAAAGGTGTTTTGGGTAATACAATAAAATATATTTTGGTCTTCTATTTGTATCCCGTACAATATATATGAACCCCACAAAGTTTCTGGAATTTGCGGGGTTGTCTGTTTTTCATGAAAATATAAAAAAATTACCATCAAAGCTCGAAAATCGTCATCCTGCATCTGCTAGAGTCAGTCACGCGTAGCTGGACCCTGGCTGGCTCAGCCAAGCCTGGCTATTGCGCCCCGTTTCCTTATTGAAGACCATATTTCTTTTTTGCATTTTATTTTTCTTTAGCTCGACCTTTTCTTTTAATCTAATATAAAAATAAGTTATGCCCACATCCATTTAATTTTCTCATTAAATTTTTTATACAAATATTTTCTAATTAGTAAGGATTGTTTAATTAATGTCCTCTCCAAGAAACAAGTGAAGAATTTTCTTAAATTTTCCAAATTAATAAAAGATTACAAAATCTTGGCCTTCTCTTGTGTTTTTAGCCGTGGGAAGAATAAAATAAGACAGAGAAAGAGAGTCCAATTTTCTTGGTCACCAAGTCTTTGAGCAAACGAGGAAAGAGAATCATTTTCCTTCCAATCTTCCTTAACCCATATCACCTAGGGTCATTGGTCATTATTTTTTTTAACGCAAGTTTCGAGCCCATTCCTAAAATCTCCCATTATCTCCTCGGCGACCCTCCTTCCCTCGACAAACCTCCATAGCCGCCGGTGTCCAGTAGCAACCGCGCAGGATCTAGCGCGTCAAGGCTACAGTCCGCCCAGTCCACGCTTCTAGTCCTCGTGAGCAAGGCCATTGTTTAAGTTGCAGCACGACCACGCGAGCCGAATTCAACGACTCCTCACAGCATGCGCGAGAAGCCACGCTGCCGTCAGAACTCAAGAGACGCGTGCAGTCAAAGCCGGGTGATGGGGACCAAGCTAAGCTCTCCGATCAAAGTAAAGAAGATCCGTTGAAAATAAACGAGGGACCGATCACTAGGGCAAGGGCAAATAAAGGAAGCGCTGAGTGTCCTTATTGCTGAATTTCAAAAGGAGACGAACCAAATCCCGATTGAAGGCAAATTGATGAATATTCTTCGAGTTGATGGGCCAGATTGTTCCCATGAAGATGGATCCATGGATTGAGGACTTAATTTTGTCCATGTCATGAAGCCCAATTAAAGTGTTCAATATTATCTCCATTTTTAGCATTTGTGAGACCAAAATGTTTCTTAGTTTGTCTTAGAAGTCAAAAGGTCATTCAAACTTCATGTAAGTTTATTTATGAGGTCGAAAGAGTGTCTTTAGTGCTTCATGAGTCCCAAAAATGGGATTAACTCATTAACACCATTTGTAGCCTTTAAAAAGACCATTTTATGTTTTAATGAAATATATGAATTTTGCTGAATATTAAAAATCACTTTTGTGAGTTTGAATTCTCTTTTGTAGAGTTTTATGTTTTTTAAGAACTTATCAAGATTTTTGAGCAAGATCTTGTGGCGTTCACCATACCGAGGTTCTTAGCTGATTATATAGCTAACGGGTCGAGGTTTTTAAGCTCTAGGTACGATCAAACTAGATCTCCAATCTGGGATTCCGCTGCATATTTTATACGTTTGGTTCTTGGATCAATATATCCAACGGGTCTCATGTCCTATCCGTATCAGTTTTGGTATCAAAGAAATCTGGTATTGATCTGATTTCTATCTTTTTCTTATCAATTTTTACCAAAAAAAAAAAAAAAAGATTCCTTGTATTTTTCTACAAGGATTGTTAAAAAAAAAAGAGAGAGAAAAATCAGTTTGTTAAAAAAAAAAATCCTTGTATTTTTCTACAAGGATTGTAAGAAAAAAAGAGAGAGAAAAATCAGTTTGTTCAAACAAAAAATAAAAATAATAAAAAAAAAAAACAGTTCTTGTATTTTTCTAAGATATTGATCTTGATAGGTTCTATGTTGGTTGAGCCTACGAAAGAGAATTCAGAGTGGTAAAAGGCAAGAGTGTGTGAGCTCATTTGAGGGGAGGTAAAAGCCTACGAGTGAAACACGAGTGTTGTGAGGGTTGTATTGAGTGATACACAAGTGACTTGTGAGAATTGAGTAATGGAGGATAATTTAACCAATGGGGGAATTGAATTCACCATTCAAGCAATGCAGCAACATTTTGCAAGGCTTGGAGGTGTTCTCGAAGGCATTACCGAACGTTTGGAGAGGTTGGAACAACAAGATCATAGAAGACACGACAATTATCAATTCTATCAACCTGATTCAGACGAGGAGGAGTGTCATGAGCCTCCACACCATGGCAATAGAGGAGGAATGAGAAGGCGAGATAATGAAGTAGATCGTGACTTGGGAAGCATAAAACTGAATATTCCCACATTCAAAGGAAGAAGTGATCCAGAGGCATATTTTGTAATATCCCGTCATGTTATTAATACAATATCATGTTTAGTTCCAAAAAAATTATTTTATCCAGCTTTATCGTTCGGAGCTAATTAATTCAGTTAAGAACGTTCGAATTAATTTTCGAATATCACGTCATGTTCGGAATAATTCTCGATAATTAATTCATGTCTAAATCACTCGAAAAATATTAAACTGAGCTTAATCATGTTTAATTAAGGTACTAATTGCCTTGCATTATCAAGAAGTCATGTTAATTATGCTTAGCTTAACCCTAAGCTAAGCATTAGCACGCCTAATGCACGTTTAAGGCCATGCTTAGTACATTGTAAATGGCCGTAAGTTATGTCTCCCTTCTCACGTGAAATATCATCATGACACTTACATGTGGAGGCTTGAGGTAAGTTGGGGAGAATGACTAAGCTATCAAGGAGGTGACTAAGCAAGGTGAAGTCCACCTAGCCACCCCATCGCACGGCAAGTGGTCTCTTGCGATTGGCCACGACCTTAATTCAATTTCCTCCCAAAAAATTTTACCGTTCTTCACGAGGTATATATCAGAAGTTGGGGGAAAAATTAAGGGTGATTCCTAATTCAAACACTTACCATAAACTAAGTGAGATTAAGAGAGTTTAAGCTATACCACACGCACGCACAAGCGGAGACGAGGGAAACAAGCACGTTGTTGCATAATTCACTGAGAGCTTGAAGAGGTAATATCCTTTTCATTCTCTTTTGATGTTAAGTAAAATCATATTAGGGTCATCATGTTCAGCCATGTTCAGAAATTCATGCAAAATGCTATTAGTATTCAGGTTAGGCCGTGACCGAGTGAAGTTCGTTTTTACCCGACAACTTCCAAATAAATCATGTTCAGTTGATTATTATATGTCTATTTATACACAGTAAATTCAGGTTGGTCGAAAAGTTTTCAAGTTTGATCGAGAAATGGCCTAAGGAGGTGGGCTGCGCACGTAGCGCACGCCCACTGGCCGCCTCATACTTTATCATGTTATCTTTCATTGTGATCATGTTTTTTCGAGTGATTTTTGTTCCAATAGCCTTTAAATAATGTATTATGGTCAGTCTCTTAGTATTGCTCGAGAAAAGTTCATGTTTGGTCGAAGGGTCGAACCAAGGCCGTCGGTTGTGCCTATCGTGCACGCCGTGACCGATCATGTTTAATTAAATCAGAGTTCATGTTATTATTATGATTCTCAGACCAATTTAGGTATAAATATGTTACTCATGCCAAGTTATGTCATGAT
>CACSLK010004233.1:2152-15890 GCA_902706635.1 Striga hermonthica
ATAAAAATATGTTATCCACATCAAATAATGGTGTCGTGTTCGAAAACAAGTCTTTCTGGAGACGCCGATTACATTTTCACTTTTGCCCCTATTTACCCTTATTTTTCTTGAATTTTTTTAACGTATACGATTTGGCTTCAAAACACGATGGTGCGATAAAAATATGTTATCCATATCAAATAATGGTGTCGTGTTCGAGAATATGTCTTTCCGGACACGTCGATTACGTTTTCACTTTTGCCCCTATTTACCCTTATTTTTCTTGACTTTTTTTAAACGTATACGATTTGGCTTCAAAGCACGAGGGTGAGATTAAAATATATTATCCACATCAAATAATGATGTCGTGTTCGAAAACGTGTATTTTCGGAGACGTCGATTTCTTTTTCACTTCTGCCCCTATTTTCTCTTATTTTCCTTGTCTTTTTTAAACATATACGATTTTGCTTCAAAACACGATGGTGCGATAATAATATATTATCGACATCAAATAATGGTGCCGTGTTCGTAAACAAGTCTTTCCGGAGATGTCGATTACGTTTTCACTTTTGCCCTTATTTTCCCTTATTTTCCTTGACTTTTTTAATTATATACGATTTGGCTTTAAAACACGATGGTGCAATAAAAATATGTTATCCACATCAAACAATGGTGTTGTGTTCGAAAACATGTCTTTCCGGAGACGTCGATTACTTCTTCACTTTTGCCCCTATTTTCTCTTATTTTCCTTTATTTTTGTTAAACATATACGATTTTTCTTCAAAACATGATGGTGCAATAAAAATATATTATCGACATCAAATAATGGTGTCGTGTTCGAAAATAAGTCTTTCTGGAGATGTCGATTACGTTTCCACTTTTGTCTTTATTTACCCTTATTTGTTTTGACTTTTTTTAAACGTATACTATTTGGCTTCAAAGGACGAGGGTGCGATTAAATTATATTATCCACATCAAATAATGGTGCCGTGTTCGAAAACATGTATTTTCGGAGACGTCGATTACTTTTTTCACTTTTGCCCCTATTTTCTCTTATTTTCCTTGACTTTTTAAATATATACGATTTTGCTTCAAAACATGATGGTGCAATAATAATATATTATCGACATCAAATAATGGTGCCGTGTTCGAAAACAAGTCTTTCTGGAGATGTCGATTACGTTTTCACTTTTGCCTTTATTTTCCCTTATTTTCGTTGACTTTTTTAATTATATACGATTTGGCTTCAAAACACGATGGTGCGATAAAAATATGTTATCCACATCAAACAATGGTGTTGTGTTTGAAAACAAGTCTTTCCGGAGAGGTCGATTACTTTTTCACTTTTGCCCCTTTTTTTCCCTTATTTTCCTTGACTTTTCTAAACGTATACGATTTGGTTTCAAAACATGATGCTGTGATATATTATGTTATCGACATCAAATAATGGTGTCGTGTTCGAAAACAAGTCTTTCCGGAGATGTCGATTACGTTTTCAATTTTTCCTTTATTTACCTTATTTTCCTTGACTTTTTAAAACGTATACGATTTGGCTTCAAAACACGATGGTGCGATAAAAATATGTTATCCACATCAAATAATGGTGTCGTGTTCGAGGACATGTCTTTCTGGAAACGTCGATTACGTTTTCATTTTTGTCCCTATTTACCCTTATTTTTCTAGACTTTTTTAAACGTATACAATTTGGCTTCAAAGAACGATTGTGCGATAAAAATATATTATCGACATCAAATAATGGTGTCGTGTTCGAAAACAAGTCTTTCCGGAGATGTCGATTACGTTTTCACTTTTGTCTTTATTTACCTTATTTTCCTTGACTTTTTTTAACGTATACGATTTGACTTCAAAACATGATGGTGCGATAAAAATATGTTATCCACATCAAATAATGGCGCCGTGTTCGAAAACAAGACCTTCCGGAGACGTCGATTACTTTTTCACTTTTGCCCATATTTACCCTTATTTTTCTTGACTTTTTTAATGTATACGATTGGCTTCAAAACACGATGGTGCGATAAAAATATGTTATCCACATCAAATAATGGTATCGTGTTCGAAAACAAGTCTTTCCGGAGACGTCGATCACATTTTCACGTTTGCCCCTATTTACCCTTATTTATTTGACTTTTTTAAACGTACACGATTTGACTTCAAAACACGATGGTGCGATAAAATATGTTATTCACATCAAATAATGGTGTCGTGTTCGTAAACAAGTCTTCCGGAGATGTCGATTACGTTTTCACTTTTGTCCCTATTTACCCTTATATTTCTTGACTTTTTTAAACGTATACGATTTGGCTTCAAAACATGATGGTGCGATAAAAATATGTTATCCACATCAAACAATGGTACCGTGTTCGAAAACAAGACTTTTCGGAGAGGTCGATTACTTTTTACTTTTGCTCTTTTTTTCCCTTATTTTCCTTGACTTTTTTAAACGTATACGATTTGGCTTCAAAACACGATGGTGCAATAAAATATGTTATCGACATCAAATAATGGTGTCGTCTTCGAAAACAAGTCTTTCCGGAGATGTCGATTATGTTTTCAGTTTTCCCTTTATTTAGCTTATTTTCCTTGACTTTTTTAAACGAATACGTTTTGGCTTCAAAACACGATGGTGCGATAAAAATATGTTATCGACATCAAATAATGGTGTCGTGTTCGAAAACAAGTCTTTCCGGAGACGTCGATTACATTTTCACTTTTTCCCCTATTTACCCTTGTTTTTCTTGACTTTTTTTAACGTATACGATGTGGCTTCAAAACACGATGGTGCGATAAAAATATGTTATCCACATCAAATAATGGTGTCGTGTTCGAGAACATGTCTTTCTGGAAATGTCGATTTCGTTTACACTTATGTCCCTATTTACCCTTATTTTTCTTGACTATTTTAAACGTATACGATTTGGCTTCAAAACACGATGGTCCGATAAAAATATGTTATTCAGATCAAATAATGGTGTCGTGTTCGTAAACAAGTCTTCCGGAGATGTCGATTACGTTTTCACTTTTGTCCCTATTTACCCTTATTTTTCATGACTTTTTTAAACGTATACGGTTTGGCTTCAAAACATGATGGTGTGATAAAAATATATTATCCACATTAAACAATGGTGTCGTTTTCGAAAACAAGTCTTTCCTGAAAGGTCGATTACTTTTTTCACTTTTGCCCCTTTTTCCCTTATTTTCCTTGACTTTTTGAAACGTAAACGATTTGGCTTCAAAACATGATAGTGCGATAAAAATATGTTATCGACATCAAACAATGGTGTCGTGTTCGAAAACAAGTCTTTCTGGAGACGCCGATTACATTTTCACTTTTGCCCCTATTTACCATTATTTTTCTTGACTTTTTTTTAACGTATACGATTTTGCTTCAAAACACGATGGTGCGATAAAAATATGTTATCCATATCAAAGAATGGTGCCGTGTTCGAGAATATGTCTTTCCGGAAATGTCGATTACGCTTTCACTTTTGCCCCTATTTACCCTTATTTTTCTTGACTTTTTTTTAACGTATACGATTTGGCTTCAAAGCACTAGAGTGCAATTAAAATATATTATCCACATCAAAGGTGTCGTGTTCGAAAACATGTATTTTCGGAGACGTCGATTACTTTTTCACTTTTGCCCCTATTTTTTCTTATTTTCCTTGACTTTTTTAAACATATACGATTTTGCTTCAAAACATGATGGTGCGATAATAATATATTATCGACATCAAATAATGGTGTCGTGTTCGAATAGAAGTCTTTCCGGAGATGTCGATTACGTTTTCACTTTTCCTTTATTTTCCCTTATTTTCTTGACTGTTTTAATTATATACGATTTGGTTTCAAAACACGATGGTGCGATAAAAATATGTTATCACATCAAACAATGATGTTGTGTTCGAAAACAAGTCTTTCCAGAGAGGTCGATTACTTTTTCACTTTTGCCCCTTTTTTCCCTTATTTTCCTTGACCTTCCTAAACGTATACGATTTTGCTTCAAAACACGATGGTGCGATAAAATTATGTTATCGACATCAAATAATGGTGTCGTGTTCGAAAACAAGTCTTTCCGGAGATGTCGATTACGTTTTCAGTTTTGCCTTTATTTACCTTATTTTCCTTGACTTTTTTAAACGTATACGATTTGGCTTCAAAACACGATGGTGCGATAAAAATATGTTATCCACATCAAATAATGGTGTCGTGTTCGAGAACATGTCTTTCTGGAAACGTCGATTACGTTTTCACTTTTGTCCCTATTTACCCTTATTTTTCTTGACTTTTTTAAACGTATACGATTTGGCTTCAAAGAACGATGGTGCGATAAAAAGATATTACCGACATCAAATAATGGTGCCGTGTTCGAAAAGAAGTCTTTCCAGAGATGTCAATTACGTTTTCAGTTTTGCCTCTATTTACCTTATTTTTCTTGACTTTTTTAAACGTATACGATTTGGCTTCAAAACACGATGGTGCGATAAAAATATGTTATCCACATCAAATAAAACATATACGATTTGACTTGAAAACATGATGGTGCGATAATCCACATCAAACAATGGTGCCGTGTTCGAAAACAAGTCTTTCCGGAGACGTCGATTACTTTTTCACTTTTACCCCTTTTTCCATTATTTCTCTTTACTTTTTTAAACGTATAAGATTTGGCTTCAAAACACGATGGTGCGATAAAAATATGTTATCCACATCAAATAATGGTGTTGTGTTCAAAAACAAGTCTTTCCGGAGATGTCGATTACGTTTTCCCTTTTCCCTTTATTTACCCTATATTCTTTGACTTTTTAACGTATACGATTTGGCTTCAAAACACGATGGTGCGGTAAAAATATGTTATCCACATCAAATAATGGCACCGTGTTCGAAAACAAGTCTTTCCGGAGACGTCGATTACTTTTTCAGTTTTGCCCATTTTACCCTTACTTTTGTTGACTTTTTTTTAACGTATACGATTTGGCTTCAAAACACGATGGTGCAATAAAAATATGTTATCCACATCAAATAATGGTGTCGCGTTCGAAAACAAGTCTTTCTGGAGACGTCGATTACATTTTCACTTTTGCCCCTATTTACCCTTATTTTCTTTGGTTTTTTTAAACGCACACGATTTGGCTTCAAAACACGATGGTGCGATAGAAATATGTGATTCACATCAAATAATGGTGTCGTGTTCATAAACAAGTGTTTCCGGAGATGTCGATTACGTTTTCACTTTTGTCCCTATTTACCCTTATTTTTCTTGACTTTTTTAAACGTATACGATTTGGCTTCAAAACACAATGGTGCGATAAAAATATGTTATTTACATCAAACAATGGTGTCGTGTTCGAAAACAAGTCTTTTCGGACAGGTTGATTACTTTTTCACTTTTGCCCCTTTTTTCCCTTATTTTCCTTGACTTTTTTATACGTATACGATTTGGCTTCAAAACACGATGGTGCAATAAAAATATGTTATCGACATCAAATAATGGTGTCGTGTTCGAAAATAAGTCTTTCCGGAGATGCCGATTACGTTTTCAGTTTTGCCTTTATTTACCTTATTTTCCTTGACTTTTTTAAACTTACACGATTTGCCTTCAAAACACGATGGTGCGATAAAAATATGTTATTCACATCAAATAATGGTGTCGTGTTCGAAAACAATTGTTTCCGGAAACGTCGATTACATTTTCACTTTTGCCCCTATTTACCCTTATTTTTATTTACTTTTTTAAACGTATACGATTTGGCTTCAAAACACGATAGTGCGATAAAAATATGTTATCCACATCAAATAAAACATATACGATTTGGCTTCAAAACATGATGTGCGATAAAAATATATTATCCACATCAAATAATGGTGTGGTGTTCGAAAACAAGTCTTTCTGGAGACGTCAATTATATTTTCATTTTTGTCCCTATTTACCCTTATTTTCCTTGACTTTTTTAAATGTATACGATTTGGCTTCAAAACACGATGGTGCGGTAAAAATATGTTATCCACATCAAATAATGGCACCGTGTTCGAAAACAAGTCTTTCCGGAGACGTCGATTACTTTTTCACTTTTTCCCATTTTACCCTTATTTTTTTGACTTTTTTTTAACGTGTACGATTTGGCTTCAAAACACGATGGTGCGATAAAAATATGTTATCCACATCAAATAATGGTGTCGCGTTCGAAAACAAGTCTTTCCGGAGACGTCGATTACATTTTCACTTTTTCCCCTATTTACCCTTGTTTTCTTTGACTTTTTTAAACGTATACGATTTAGCTTCAAAACACGATGGTGCGATAAAAATATGTTATTCACACCAAATAATGGTGTCGTGTTCGTAAACAAGTCTTCCGGAGATGTCGATTACGTTTTCACATTTGTCCCTATTTACCCTTATTTTTCTTGACTATTTGAAACGTATACGATTTGGCTTCAAAACATGATGGTGCGATAAATATATGTTATCCACATCAAACAATGATGCCGGGTTCGAAAACAAGTCTTTACAGAGAGGTCTATTACTTTTTCACTTTTGCCCCTTTTTCCCCTTATTTTCCTTTACTTTTTTAAACGTATACGATTTGGCTTCAAAACACGATGGTGCGATAAAAATATGTTATCGACATCAAATAATGATGTCGTGTTCGAAAACAAGTCTTTCCGAAGACGTCGATTACATTTTCACTTTTTCCCCTATTTACCCTTATTTTTCTTGAGTTTTTTTAATGTATACGATTTAGCTTCAAAACACGATGGTGCGATAAAAATATGTTATCCACATCAAATAAAACATATACGATTTGGCTTGAAAACATGATGGTGCGATTAAAATATATTATCCACATCGAACAATGGTGCCGTGTTCGAAAACAAGTCTTTCCGGAGATGTCGATTACTTTTTCACTTTTGCCCCTTTTTCCATCATTTCTCTTTACTTTTTTAAACGTATACGATTTTGCTTCAAAACACGATGGTGCGATAAAAATATGTTATCCACATCAAATAATGGTGTTGTGATCGAAAATAAGTCTTTCTGGAGATGTCGATTACGTTTTCACTTTTCCCTTTATTTACCCTATATTCTTTGACTTTTTTAAACGTATACGATTTGGCTTCAAAACACGATGGTGTGATAAAAATATCTTATCCACATCAAAAAATGGCGCCGTGTTCGAAAACAAATCTTTCCGGAGATGTCGATTACTTTTTCACTTTTGCCTATATTTACCCTTATTTTTCTTGACTTTTTTTAACATATACTATTTGGCTTCAAAACACGATGGTGCGTTAAAAATATGTTATCCACATCAAATAATGGTGTCGTGTTCGAAAACGAGTCTTTCCGTAGACGTCGATTACATTTTCACTTTTGCCCCTATTTACCCTTATTTTCTTTGACTTTTTTAAACGTATACAATTTGGCTTCAAAACACAGTGGTGCGATAAAAATATGTTATTCACATCAAATAATGGTGTCGTGTTCGTAAACAAGTCTTTCCGGAGATGTCGATTACATTTTCACTTTTGTCCCTATTTACCCTTATTTTTCTTGACTTTTTTAAACGTATACGATTTGGCTTCAAAACACAATGGTCCGATAAAAATATGTTACCCACATAAAACAATGGTGTCGTGTTCGAAAACAAGTCTTTTCGGAGAGGTCGATTACTTTTTCACTTTTGCCCCTTTTTTCCCTTATTTTCCATGACTTTTTTAAATGTATACGATTTGGCTTCAAAACACGATGGTGCAATAAAAATATGTTATCGACATCAAATAATGGTGTCGTGTTCAAAAATAAGTCTTTCCAGAGATGTCGATTACGTTTTCAGTTTTGCCTTAATTTACCTTATTTTCCTTGACTTTTTTAAACTTACACGATTTGGTTTCTAAAACACGATGAAGAGCATGATAAAAATATGTTATTCACATCAAATAATGGTGTCGTGTTCGAAAACAAGTGTTTCCAGAAACGTCGATTACATTTTCACTTTTGCCCATATTTACCCTTATTTTTCTTGACTTTTTTAAACGTATACGGTTTGGCTTCAAAACACGATGGTGCGATAAAAAATATGTTATCCACATCAAATAAAACATATACGATTTGGCTTAAAAACAAAATGTGCGATAAAAATATATTATCCACATCAAATGATGGTGTCGTGTTCGAAAACAAGTCTTTCTGGAGATGTCGATTACATTAATTTTGTCCCTATTTACCCTTATTTTCCTTGACTTTTTTAAATGTATACGATTTGGCTTCAAAACACGATGGTGCGATATAAATATGTTATCCACATCAAACAATGGTGTCGTGTTCAAAAACAAGTCTTTCCGGAGACATCGATTACTTTTTTACTTTTGCCCCTTTTCCGTTATTTCTCTTATTTTTTTTAAACGTATACGATTTGGCTTCAAAACACGATGGTGCGATAAAAATATGTTATCCACATCAAATAATGGTGTTGTGTTAAAAAACAAGTCTTTCCAGAGATGTCGATTACGTTTTCACTTTTCCCTTTATTTACCTTATTTTTTTGACTTTTTTAAACGTATACGATTTGGCTTCAAAACACGATGGTGCGATAAAAATATGTTATCCACATCAAAAAATGGCGCCGTGTTCGAAAACAAGTCTTTCCGGAGACGTTGATTTTTTTTTCACTTTTGCCCGTATTTACCCTTATTTTTCTTGACTTTTTTTAACGTATACGATTTGGCTTCAAAACACGATGGTGCGATAAAAATATGTTATCCACATCAAATAATGGTGTCGTGTTCGAAAACAAGTCTTTCCGGAGACGTCGATTACATTTTCACTTTTTTCTCTATTTACCTTTATTTTCTTTGACTTTTTTAAACGTATACAATTTTGCTTCAAAACATGATGGTGCGATAAAAATATGTTATCCACATCAAAAATGGCGCCGTGTTCGAAAACAAATCTTTCTGGAGACGTCGATTACTTTTTCACTGTTGCCCATATTTACCCATATTTTTCTTGACTTTTTTAACGTATACGATTTGGCTTCAAAACACGATGGTGCGATAAAAATATGTTATCCACATCAAATAATGGTTCGTGTTCGAAAACAAGTCTTTCCGGAGACTTCGATTACATTCTCACTTTTGCCCCTATTTACCCTTATTTTCTTTGACTTTTTTAAACGTATACGATTTGGCTTCAAAAAACGATGGTGCGATAAAAATATGTTTTTCACAATAAATAATGGTGTCGTGTTCGTAAACACGTCTTTCCGGAGATGTCGATTACGTTTTCACTTTTGTCCCTATTTACCCTTATTTTTCTTGACTTTTTTTAAACGTATACGATTTGGCTTCAAAACACAATGGTGCGACAAAAATATGTTATCCACATCAAACAATGGTGTCGTGTTCGAAAACAAGTCTTTTCGGACAGGTCGATTACTTTATAACTTTTTCCCCTTTTTTCCCTTATTTTCCTTGACTTTTTTAAACGCATACGATTTGACTTCAAAACACGATGGTGCAATAAAAATATGTTATCGACATCAAATAATGGTGTCGTGTTCGAAAATAAGTCTTTCCGGAGATGCCGATTACGTTTTCAGTTTTGCCTTTATTTACCTTATTTTCCTTGACTTTTTTAAACTTACACGATTTGCCTTCAAAACACGATGGTGCGAAAAAAATATGTTATTCACATCAAATAATGGTGTCGTGTTCGAAAACAATTGTTTCCGGAAACGTCGATTACATTTTCACTTTTGCCCCTATTTACCCTTATTTTTATTGACTTTTTTAAACGTATACGATTTGGCTTCAAAACACGATGGTGCGATAAAAATATGTTATCCACATCAAATAAAACATATACGTTTTGGCTTCAAAACATGATGTGCGATAAAAATATATTATCCACATCAAATAATGGTGTGGTGTTCGAAAACAAGTCTTTCTGGAGACGTCGATTATATTTTCATTTTTGTCCCTATTTACCCTTATTTTATTTGACTTTTTTAAATGTATACGATTTGGCATCAAAACACGATGGTGCGGTAAAAATATGTTATCCACATCAAATAATGGCACCGTATTCGAAAACAAGTCTTTCCGGAGACGTCGATTACTTTTTCACTTTTGCCCATTTTACCCTTATTTTTGTTGACTTTTTTTTTAACGTATACGATTTGGCTTCAAAACACGATGGTGCGATAAAAATATTTTATCCATATCAAATAATGGTGTCGCGTTCGAAAACAAGTCTTTCTGGAGACGTCGATTACATTTTCAATTTTGCCCCTATTTACCCTTATTTTCTTTGAGTTTTTTAAACGCACACGATTTGGCTTCAAAACACGATGGTGCGATAAAAATATGTGATTCACATCAAATAATGGTGTCGTGTTCGTAAACAAGTCATTCCAGAGATGTCGATTACGTTTTCACTTTTGTCCCTATTGACCCTTATTTTTCTTGACTTTTTTAAACGTATACGATTTGGCTTCAAAACACAATGGTGCGACAAAAAAATGTTATCCACATCAAACAATGGTGTCGTGTTCGAAAACAAGTCTTTTCGGACAGGTCGATTACTTTTTAACTTTTGCCCCTTTTTTCCCTTATTTTCCTTGACTTTTTTAAACGTATACGATTTGACTTCAAAACACGATGGTGCAATGAAAATATGTTATCGACATCAAATAATGGTGTCGTGTTCGAAAATAAGTCTTTCCGGAGATGCCGAATACGTTTTCAGTTTTGCCTTTATTTACCTTATTTTCCTTGACTTTTTTAAACTTACACGATTTGCCTTCAAAACACTATGGTGCGATAAAAATATGTTATTCACATCAAATAATGGTGTCATGTTCGAAAACAATTGTTTCCGGAAACGTCGATTACATTTTCACTTTTGCCCCTATTCACCCTAATTTTTATTGACTTTTTTAAACGTATACGATTTGGCTTCAAAACACGATGGTGCGATAAAAAAATGTTATCCACATCAAATAAAACATATACGATTTGGCTTCAAAACATGATGTGGGATAAAAATATATTATCCACATCAAATAATGGTGTGGTGTTCGAAAACAAGTCTTTCTGGAGACGTCGATTACATTTTCATTTTTTTCCCTATTTACCCTTATTTTTCTTGACTTTTTTAAATGTATACGATTTGGCTTCAAAACACGATGGTGCGATATAAATATGTTATCCACATCAAACAATTGTGTCGTGTTCGAAAACAAGTCTTTCCGGAGACATCGATTTCTTTTTCACTTTTGCCCCTTTTTCCCTTATTTCTCTTTACTTTTTTAAACGTATACAATTTGGTTTCAAAACACGGTAGTGCGATAAAAATATGTTATCCACATCAAATAATGGTGTTGTGTTCGAAAACAAGTCTTTCTGAAGATGTCGATTACGTTTTCACTTTTCCCTTTATTTACCTTATTTTCTTTGATTTTTTTTAAACGTACACGATTTGGCTTCAAAACACGATGGTGCAATAAAAATATGTTATTCACATCAAATAAAGGCGTCGTGTTCGAAAACAAGTCTTTCCGAAGACGTCAATTACATTTTCACTTTTGCCCATATTTACCCTTATTTTTCTTGACTTTTTTTAACGTATACGATTTGGCTTCAAAACATGATGGTGCGATGAAAATATGTTATCCACATCAAATAATGGTGTCGTGTTCGAAAACATGTCTTTCCGGAGACGTCGATTACATTTTCACTTTTTCCCCTATTTACCCTTGTTTTCTTTGACTTTTTTTAAACGTATACGATTTAGCTTCAAAACACGACGGTGCGATAAAAATATGTTATTCACACCAAATAATGGTGTCGTGTTCGTAAACAAGTCTTCCGGTGATGTCGATTACGTTTTCACATTTGTCCCTATTTACCCTTATTTTTCTTGACTATTTTAAACGTATACGATTTGGCTTCAAAACATGATGGTGCGATAAATATATGTTATCCACATCAAACAATGATGTCGTGTTCGAAAACAAGTCTTTACGGAGAGGTCGATTACTTTTTCACTTTTGCCCCTTTTTTCCCTTATTTTCCTTGACTTTTTTAAACGTATACGATTTGGCTTCAAAACACGATGGTGCGATAAAAATATGTTATCGACATCAAATAATGGTGTCGTGTTCGAAAACAAGTCTTTCCGGAGACGTCGATTACATTTTCACTTTTTCCCCTATTTACCCTTATTTTTCTTGAGTTTTTTTAATGTATACGATTTAGCTTCAAAACACGATGGTGCGATAAAAATATGTTATCCACATCAAATAAAACATATACGATTTGGCTTGAAAACATGATGGTGCGATTAAAATATATTATCCACATCGAACAATGGTGCCGTGTTTGAAAACAAGTCTTTCCGGAGATGTCGATTACTTTTTCACTTTTGCCCCTTTTTCCATCATTTCTCTTTACTTTTTTAAACGTATACGATTTGGCTTCAAAACACGATGGTGCGATAAAAATATGTTATCCACATCAAATAATGGTGTTGTGTTCGAAAATAAGTCTTTCTGGAGATGTCGATTACGTTTTCACTTTTCCCTTCATTTACCCTATATTCTTTGACTTTTTTAAACATATACGATTTGGCTTCAAAACACGATGGTGTGATAAAAATATCTTATCCACATCAAAAAATGGCGCCGTGTTCGAAAACAAATCTTTCCGGAGATGTCGATTACTTTTTCACTTTTGCCCATATTTACCCTTATTTTTCTTGACTTTTTTTAACATATACTATTTGGCTTCAAAACACGATGGTGCGTTAAAAATATGTTATCCACATCAAATAATGGTGTCGTGTTCGAAAACGAGTCTTTCCGTAGACGTCGATTACATTTTCACTTTTGCCCCTATTTACCCTTATTTTCTTTGACTTTTTTAAACGTATACAATTTGGCTTCAAAACACAGTGGTGCGATAAAAATATGTTATTCACATCAAATAATGGTGTCGTGTTCGTAAACAAGTCTTTCCGGAGATGTCGATTACATATTCACTTTTGTCCCTATTTACCCTTATTTTTCTTGACTTTTTTAAACGTATACGATTTGGCTTCAAAACACAATGGTCCGATAAAAATATGTTACCCACATCAAACAATGGTCGTGTTCGAAAACAAGTCTTTTCGGAGAGGTCGATTACTTTTTCACTTTTGCCCCTTTTTTCCCTTATTTTCCATGACTTTTTTAAACGTATACGATTTGGCTTCAAAACACGATGGTGCAATAAAAATATGTTATCGACATCAAATAATGGTGTCGTGTTCGAAAATTAGTCTTTCCAGAGATGTCGATTACGTTTTCAGTTTTGCCTTAATTTACCTTATTTTCCTTGACTTTTTTAAACTTACACGATTTGGTTTCAAAACACGATGAAGAGCATGATAAAAATATGTTATTCACATCAAATAATGGTGTCGTGTTCGAAAACAAGTGTTTCCAGAAACGTCGATTACATTTTCACTTTTGCCCATATTTACCCTTATTTTTCTAGACTTTTTTAAACGTACACGGTTTGGCTTCAAAACACGATGGTGCGATAAAAAATATGTTATCCACATCAAATTAAACATATACGATTTGGCTTAAAAACATGATGTGCGATAAAAATATATTATCCACATCAAATGATGGTGTCGTGTTCGAAAACAAGTCTTTCTGGAGATGTCGATTACATTTTTTTTGTCCCTATTTACCCT
>CACSLK010004277.1:11442-24772 GCA_902706635.1 Striga hermonthica
TAATCTTTTGGGATCAAATTGAACGTCACATTGGAGAAGCGTACGTGGTGACCAATGCATACCAAGAAGTGTTTTCCACCTTGAAAGATTATGAAGGATCTTTTAAGGAGGTAGTCGAGCTTAGTGCAGAGTCGTCTACGTTCTTGAATTTTGTTCATCGAAGTCTTTGGAAACTCCTGTTATTTTATTTCATTTCGCAGTTTCAGGAGTAATCTTGTCTTTTCCTTGGACTTTTACAATCCTTTAAAAACTCTTGTTTTTTTTGTTTTTGGTTCGTTTGGAGTATTGAGTTCAAATTTTGTAATATTGTGTATTAACTTTCAGTCTTTCGCTTGTCTTATATCATTCTTTTGGTTGTGGCTATGCTATTCGTATTGGGTTTTTCATTCACATTCGATTAATTTTTCAGGGTCTTTATCGATGATGTACTGGTCTATTTTCGAAACGCAATCGAGATGACGCAACCGACTGGAGATGAAGGGTGATCAATCGCTACCAAGGAGTTAAGATCAGCTCGACCAACGAAAGTAACTGGGTAGCCTCGAAGATCGATTCGAGACCTAACCACCACCAACGGAAGATAAAAGAATGTCCGACAGATCAATAAAGGCTTTACGGGGTTCCATAGCGTAAAATTATTTGCAATGTAGGATTTGAGCTCGTTTAGGACTGACGGCACGATTAGCTACCTGAGTAAGAGCTGACGTGAAGGTCGACATTGTTAGTCGGAAGAATCGAGCGAGCTCACCATTTTATAGTTCAACAAGGACTGCTGGGTTGGGGTTATTCCTGGCTGAGGATGCACAATCTCTTTGGGAATTTTTCCCTACCCCTGTCGATAAATATTCGCTTGAAATTGTAATGATTGGTGTAGAAGTGATGGACTTGGAACACGGTATTATGCCTTGTTATTTTTGAGACCTTGAAACTTTTGAATTCGTGTAAACCAAAAAGCTTATTTGGAATGAACCTCATTTGTACACATTATGTTGGAAAAACCCGTCTTTTGCTTTTTCTTTGGCCTATGTGAAATCCCAAGTCAAAAAAATTTTTCGTATTGAGAAAAACCATGGATTAAATTTTCTTGTCGAAACCTTGAACCGATTTCCGACCTTGGCCAGGTGGAGCCACGCGAAGTGGTGGTTGAGCAGGCACGCTCGTGCTGAGAGACGTTAGGCACTGCAGGGCCGACCGTTGACTCGCACGAAGGTTGCATCCACCATCACCGAATGCAGGAACTTCCCAGGCCAGTGTGTACGACCAAACCTTGACCTTGCGACTGATCTCTGAAAAGGTGCACGTGAGCGTCCTGGCGCCCCGTATATGCAGCGCCTGCGAGCGTGTCGCCTCTCGGAGGTCAGTGTATTAAAAATTCAAACGTCCATTTCATTTTTCTTTTGGACGGTTTGACCACCGAGAGTTCCAATTTCCACTGAACCGCGTTTGCAACCTTGATCTATAGTTATGATAAAGAAGTGCAGCCGATAGGTTTCCTATGCCTATGCGAGAATTCCTCGAGGTGGCGAGATAGGGAACTTGTTTTGCCAGCAAACAGAGCCATGAGGGGCTACGTTTGTGTCGTAGAATCGTGTGTCGTAAGTATGAGTATAGCGGGGCTATACTGCATGCATGGTTGCACAGTCACCGTGACAAATCGCTTCGGCAAGAAGTCACGCGTGTGTCGAGATTGTGGGTAAGTTTTCGGCGTGACCCGGGCACCATGCTGAAACTCAGCTCCACGTGTCCACCACGATTGTTTGACCGATGATCTCACGGTCGAGGCATTATGAGACCTGTTGAGGTCGTGTGTGCTTGTTGTGTGTTGCATTACTGCGATTTCTCACCATGGGTGGGCCGTTTTGTGTTTTTGTATATCGAACGGGTATCCGGATGGTACCATTCGAGTTTCCCCTTTCGTACGACTAGAGGTGTGGTATACCTCGGTTTGGGGTAATGAGGATCTACTGTCGTGTGCGGTTGGTCCTTTGAGATCCTTACTCGAGTCGAGACTTGGATTATCGGCTAGCTTTACCACCGGATTTGTCATGGGTGCATGTTGTGAATCATGTCTCGATGTTGCGTAGATATGTGCATGACCTGGACCACGTGGTGGACTTCGGCAAACTGCGGGTCGAGCGAGACTTTACCTATGGGGAGGTAGCGGTGGCCACCTTGGACCAGAGTGTCTATTGGGTGAGGAACCAGGCAGTGAGCCTTGGGAAGGTGCTGTGGAGCCGACATGACGCGTCCGAGACGACTTGAGGGAAGGAGGCCGAGATTAGGGGGAGATTCCTTAACTTCTTGTTTTGGAGGCCTGTGTATTCTTGTTAGTTCATTAGTTTCTTTGTCTTTGAATTCCGAGGTCGGAATTCTTTTTAAGGTGGGTAGATTGTAACGCCCCATTCGTTTATTAGAATTTTTGAGGTTTCATATAATTATTTATTTTCCCTTGTTGTATTTATTTACTCGTTTATTTCTTATTAACTGCTAGTACCTGCCTTGATTTATTTATCTGCTTGAATATTAAATTGTTATGTGATGTGATTTATGTGATTATTATGTGGATAATTTTATTATTTATATGTGTTAGATTTCATTGTGATTCTTATATGTATGGTTTTGTTAGATTTATTTTTGCTAGTTTAGATCGTGCGGAATTTTCAATCAATCTCATGGTGTTATCTTCGATCCGTTTCGACCCACTTTTGGTATTTTGTCCAACTTAGGAGATTTATTCTCGACAAACCTGCCCCAAGAAATAAAAATCCAGCCCAATGAGTTGAACTTTCGGCCCATTTGAGATAAATGCAGCCTTTAGTTGTTAGGCCCAATTGGACCCTTGTAGCATACCTAAGCCCAACAAATTTACTTCTTCTTCTGAAAATCACGCAAGCCTTAGCGCCCCCATCCTCTTCCTCGCGATATCGAATCGGAAATCCCTCAAATTCTTGAAGAATCGCCTTTCTTCCTCAGATCGATCGCCAGCGAGTTTCTGAGAGTTGGCCATTTGAGAGACGATAATGCCAGCGCACAACCGGTGGTCGCGAGCTCTTCTTTCACGGCGACGCAAGGCGGGTGAATCCCGACCTCTAACAGCGAGCCACGACTTTGAGCCTCGAATCCCATCAGCCAGAGCAACCCTAGGTCGCGAGTCCCAAATCCTCTCCTTGTTTCAACGCTGCGTCGTCCGTGAATCTCATCGGCGTTTCGAGATTTTAGACGAGAGCAGCAGACCCGACCGACGACGAGGTATCCAGCGAATCGAGTGCCACCCGCGACGAGGCTGGCACCAGTTTTTCAACGATGGGAGTGGAGTCTGCGACAGCAGCGGAGTAGAGTGACCGAGAGCAAGCACTTTCCGGCAAGACAGCACCCCTGGCCAGAAGTATCCATGCCCAATGGCTGAGACAAGTCGTCGATGTGCCCGACCTGACACTCGTGCGGCTGAGACGAGTCGTTGTTGACCGAAAATCGAACTCTTCCCACCACAAGCAGCAGCGGCCTGCCGAGAGAGAGGAACATGCAGCGACACCCCAGCCGGAGAGTCCGCAGTTTCCGTTTAAGGACGGGAAATAGCCGCTGGCCCCGAAGCCCAAAGCAGCAGCAGCATCCTTTCAGGCCGTGCGAGAATAGAGGCGGCCCCCGTCGGCTGTTCGTTTTGCAGCATCAGGCTGCAGCGGCCACGTGAATTGAATAGCAACTCATCAGACCTTCGTTTCGACAGCTGTCCGAGTCCTTTCTTGTTCTATTTCTAAGCCCCGCAAGAGGTAAAACTAGCTGAGACCCTTTAGCTCTTTCTCTTGGTTGTGTCTAAATGTGCAATTATATGTCAAAGTTTCAGTTGCATTAAGTAGTAGATTCTTGTTAGATTATAAAGAAGTAAATGAATGGAATATGTGTTTTCTTTCGCCAAATTAATATGTTGCTGTTAGTGAGGCTTGTGACTATTTTTGATGTGCTGATATTAAGCATATCTCTAAGCCGTAGGATATGAGATGATTATCAGGCTGTGAATGAATAAGTATTATCATCTGATCTTAGTTATTTGAACTTGGCATATGACATGATTGGTTGAGATAAAAGAACGAGAAAGAGACATGTTGGTGTTGATTTTGATCCATGTTTTGCTGTCCTTTTATATTCTGGATTGTTAAGTGATGTTTAGGCTGAAATGTTGATGATGTTTGCAAGTTGTTAAGTGTTACAGGTTCAACTTTAATTAAATCATATGCATGCTTATGTTTTAATATGAGAGATGCTTGTTTTTGGATGTTTGTTGGTGTTACTTATTTAAATAAGTAACCCGATTGATACTGGGATTTGTATTGAAAATGTGGCATTAGATACTTCTGTGTGCACGAAGGAGTTGTCATGTTGTCCATATTTTATTCTTTACCTAATGCAGCTAAAGTTATAGTACTTTGATATATCTTTCTTCAGTTGGCTTTATAAATCGAACAATCAGATTCTTTGATGAATGCATAAGTTCTTATGTCAAACTGGATAAGGGAGAAAGTTAGAAGTTAAATTGTTTTGCATGTTCTATTTGATTTATTTGTGGTGTCTGCTTAAATTATTATATTTGCCTGCCTTATGTATTTTATTTGTCTCAACTGCCTGTTAGTCATAAGTCTTTGATAATAATGATAATAATAGTAATTATTAAATTGTAGATTAAGAGGAGTCGAGCCCTCTCGCAACCTCACGTGCATTCATTCTTCGTACATCTGCAGTCCAGGTGGGTGTTGATAAACTTACCATGTATGTTAATTTCTATAAATGCTTGGCTTGATAATCTATGTATGCATGTAAACCGGTAGTCTATGAGACCTAACTCTAGCCTTTAGAGAGCTTAGTCCGTGTGACGGTACGTCTGCGGTTGCTCCCGTCTTTTACGTATCGACGGCTCCCGTCTTTTTCATGGGGACGGCTTGTTTCCTATCTTTTTTCGAGATGGATAGGTTAGGTGTGATCACATGAGCGTGGCTGTGTTTAGGGAGGGTAGACTAGTCGATTCGCTTACATGCTGCGATTATGATTTTAAGTCTTTATATTGATTATACTGCATGGTATTCCCACGGTGAGCAAGTGTTCGCTCACCCCCACTATTATATCTCTTTTTCAGGCTGAGCTGGTGGTTGTGGCGAAGGAAGAGCGAGGCGGGTCATATATATATGTGCTAATGAACTATTTTGCTTGCTTCCACTTTTATCTAGTATCTATCTCTTATTAGTATGATTAATATTGTTTTTCTAGAATTTGAACCGTGTTTGGTTTTGGAATTTGAACTTGGGATCGATAGTGTTATGACTATCAGATTATTTTTGAATATCGATTGAAGTACCTTGAATGTTAACATGAGATAAATTACGTCGGAATAGTTGTTCCCTGTTTGTTAATTGTAATCTTAACTGTTGATATGTGTAGTGTTTGGAGTAGCTCCCGTTAAATAAATTTTTAAATTGATTTTTGAAAATTTCACTCTGATTCTTGGAAAAATAATTCGATATTTTCCTATTAAAATAACGGGGCGTTACAATATGAATGTACCCTTTTGATCGCTCGTGGAACGGGCTATGACTTGCGTGTGTTTGCTCGTAGTTTCGGTGGTGTACGTGCCTTCGATTGCTTGTGGAACGGGCTATGACGCGTGTGTTTGCTCGTAGTTTCGTTGGTGTACGTGTCTTCCTTCTCCGATGACTAGGTACAAACCATTTTCCCTCAATATTTTTCTATCTTTTTCTTCGGTTTTTCTCCTCTTTTGCTCGACAACGCTCGGTTTTGCTCAGAAATGCATGGTAAAACTCACACACGGCCCTAATCTACGTAAATAGGTAAAAATGAGAGAATGACTTAGAGTTGAGGTGGAAAATGTGACTAGTCTTTATGGGGATACTTGTCCTTGTCGTGTGCTTCGGTGGCAATTTTCTTGCCGAGTTATCGCCCGAGGTGGCGCATGAGAGGGCTAGTCATCAAGTGTGTGTCCCATGCTATGCCACATAAGTTCAAGCAAGTTGGTGAGTCACTTGTGCAACTTGCAAAAGAACTTTATCCTGAATCAATTTCTTACGGCAATTTTAAGGTATTAAGCTTGAATTAATACAACATGATCTTAGCATTAACTAACACATGCATGAACAATGGCCTATACGCCTGGTGCGCGCGCTTGCACGACACTAGCATGCGTTACTATGGTGATGGCGTGCGCATATATAGCACACAGTGTGCGTGCAGTTGGCTTAAGCTACAGATGGACGGTGTACCAATGTGGACGCGAAAATATATAGGTATTGTGTGTACGCATGACAACTTAAACCGAATTTACTCATTTTCCGTTGAAACTTGACTTCGAAAATTATTTCGAATATTCTTGGCTTTGAATAATTAATCCCGACTAATAATGTCCATTTATAAAATAAATGTTTCGAGAACTAATTATCGAAATGAACTCGGTCAATAAAACAAAACGAATAGATTTTCGACTTAAAGTCGAACTTATTGGCTTAAAAGCTGAAATGAACATTATAAACAAAAGGAAATACATCACTCTTATTAATAACAAACTGGGTTATTACAATCTACCCTCCTTAAAATATTTCCGTCCTCGGAAATACAAATCTGGACATATATACAGAATACAAGAGAAGTATATACATCCAAATTCAAAATCAGGAAAACGAGCTCTAATGTCGGCTTTGCGCTCCCAAGTGGCATCGGATTCTCCGTGGCGATTCCATCTGATACGTACGAGGGGAATGTCTCGTCTCTGGAGCCGTCGAACCTTTTGGTCCAAAACTGCTACCGATCGTTCCTCGTACGATAAATCTTGCTAAAGATGAATCTCACTATGCTGAAGGACATGATCTGGATCCACGTATTTCCATAACATGGATACATGAAAAACATTATGAACATTGGACAACACGGGAGGCAAAGCTAGACGATAGGCTACTTCGCCCACTCGCTTGAGAACTTCGAACTGGCCGATAAAATGGGGATGTAACTTCTCTCTCTTCCCGAATCGAATGATCCCTCAAAATGGACGAATTCTCAGAAAGGATCGTTCTCTGACCTCGAACTGGATATCTCGCTGTGTTAGTCGGCTAATGACTTCTGCCGACTCTATGCTGTCTTAAGCCTCTGTCTGATCAACTCAACTTGCTCAACTATGTCCTTGATCATCTTCTAACCGAGTACCTGACGTTCGCCAACATTGTCCCAATAAAGGGACGAGCGACATTTACGCCCATAAAGTGCTTCGTAAGGAGCCATCTGGATCGACGCCTGATAACTATTGTTATAGACAAATTCAACTAAAATCGACTCCCACTTGGCACCTCTGTCTAGAACCAAAGCTCGGAGCATATCCTCGAGCGTCTGAATGGTCTTCTCTGATTGACCGTCTGTCTCTGGATGGTAAGCCGAACTGAACTGTAACTGCGTGCCCATCTCCTCGTGTAAACTCTACCAGAATTTTCTGGTGAACCTGAGATCTCGATCTGACACGATATGAACAGGCACTCCGTGGAGTCGAACGATCCCACGGGTATAAATCTCAGCCAACTTCTCCATCGACATGGTCATCATCACAGGTAGGAAATGTGCGACTTTCGTCAATGTGTCCACTACTACCCAAATCGCGTCGTGATGCTCGGACGACCTGGGTTGCCCCGTAACGAAATTAATCGTGACTTCCTCCCACTTCCACTTCGGAATCTCAAGTGGTTGTAGAAGGCCTAACAGGCTCTTGTGCTCGGCCTTAACTTGCTGGCAGACCAAACACTTCCTCACGAAATTGGCTACGTCTTTCTTCATTCCCCGCCACCAAAATGACTTTTTCAAGTCGTGGTACATCTTCGTGCTGCTGGGGTGAGCTAAATAAGGAGCGGTGTGTGCCTCTGTCAAGATCTCCTTCTGCAAAGCCTCGACTTTCGGCACTACGAACCTGCCTCTGAACTCCAAGGCTCCATCTGTGCCTCGGGAAAAGCCTTCAACTCCTCCGGCATGAACTTTGACCTCGAAAGCACGAATAAACTGATCAGAAGTCTGCTCTCGCCGGATTCGATCTCTCAAAGTGAGTTGAATCTGCATCGAGCTGACACTCCCCGTGATCTCTGCAGGAAGCGACTCGACGACCTGAATCTGCATCCTGGCAAGGTCTCGGACAAGATGGCGCTGTTGAGTAATAAAACATGATAATTTACCCTTTACCTTTCGGTTGAGGGCATCAGCTACAAAATTTGCTTTCCCCGGATGATATTGAATCGTGCAGTCATAATCTTAAACAAGCTCCAACAAACGTCGCTGTCGCATGTTGAGCTCCTTCTACGTGAAAATGTACTGCAGACTCTTGTGATCGGTATAAATCTCGCACCGACCACCGTATAGATAATGCCGCCATATCTTAAGTGCATGTACCACTGCAGCTAACTCCAAGTCGTGCTTAGGATAGTTCTGCTCATGGGGTTTCAAATGACGTGAAGCGTACGCTACAACTTGGCCATCCTGCATAAGTACACATCCCAAACCCTATCTTGAAGCATCACTAAAGATGGTGAAACTCCAAGAAGGATACAAGATAGTCAGCACCGGTTTCGTCGTAAGCCACTCTTTCAGCTCCTAAAAGCTCGACTCACAACGATCTGTCCATTCGAACTTCACAGACTTCCTCGTCAACTGGGACAAAGGGAGGGCAATCTTCAAAAACCCCTCGATAAATCTGCGATAATAACCTGCAAGGCCGAGAAAACTACGAACCGCGGACGGATTCTTTGGCGCTGACCAGTTCTGAACTGCGACAATCTTAGATGGATCAACTTCGATACCTGCCTGGGTAATAATGTGGCCATAAAAAGAAACTCACTGCAACCAAAATTCGCATTTAGAGAACTTAGCGTATAATTTTTCATGTCTAAGGGTCTCAAGAACGGCCCTCAGATGCTCTTCATTCTCCTTTTGGCTCTTGGAATAAATAAGAATGTCATCAATAAACATGATAACAAACAGATCGAGAAAAGGATGGAATACAGGTTCATCAAGTCCATGAACACAGTCGGGGCATTATTGAGACCGAACGGCATAAACACGAACTCGTAATGACCGTATCTGGTTCAGAACGCTGTCTTGGCGATGTTTGACTCCTTGATCTTCAGTTGGGGGTAACATGAATTTAAATCCATCTTAGAAAATACACAGACGACCCTCAACTGGTCGAACAAGTCGTCAATTCTGGGAGGCGGATATTTATTCTTTATCGTTAACCGGTTGAGATCCCGATAATCAATACACATACACATGGAACCGTCCTTCTTCTTGACAAATAGAACGGGTGCTCCCCATGGTGAAACGCTCGGTCGAATAAAACTGAGATTCAGCAACTCCTAGATCTGAGTCTTTAGCTCCTGTAATTCTTTAGGTACCATTCTGTACGGCGCCTTAGATACTGGTCTGGCTCCCGGAATAAGATCAATAGAAAACTCCACTTGCCGGCTAGGTGGTCCGCCTGGAAGTCTGGAAACACGTCCACAAACTCACGAACGATAGGAATGTCGTGAGGTGTCCGTGTTTTCGATTCTTCTCCAACAATGCTCACTAGGTACCCCTGGAAATCACCTCGTCGTAATATCTTTCTGGCTTTCGCCATGGAAATAGTATGAGGCAGAGTACGAGTCCAGGAACTGAAATAAGTGATCTGGTCGTCCTCCGGAAGATGGAGGGTAATCTCCCACTCGTGATAACAGATATCTGCATAAAAATGGGTTAGCCAGTCCATACCGAGAATGAGGTCAAAATCCCTCATCTCGATAACATAAGCGTTGGTAGTCAAGATACGGCCGCCGACGGAAAGGCTGAGACTCTCGGCTTTGGCATCAATCACTATCTTTCTTCCCGAGGCTAAACTCACCTCGAGAGGATCGACAGCGCTAATAGAACGAACCCCAATGGCATCAAGACATCGGTGTGATATGAATGAATGTGTCTCTCCGGTGTCGAATAAGGCGAAAACAGGAATATCATTAAGAATAATCATCCCAGACATAGTACCTGGGTGTTGCTCTGCTTCGGCCTGATCGACTGAATAGACATGAGTCTGATGTCTCCCGCGTTGCTGCTGCTGGGGTTGTCTCGGTGACTGTTGTATGGGCTGTTGTTGTTGTTGAGGTTGTTGTGGTGGTTGTTGTTGTTGTCGCTCTGGGCTTTTGAAACGGGCATGTCCTGTCCTTCGGCAATGGAAATAGATGTTCTGGCTCATAAGACACTCTCTACGGTGGCATCGTCCACAGGTGGCGCAAGGTGGAATCGGTTGTTGTTTGGGGCGGTTCCACCGTTCGTCCTGGAATCCTCTCCACTTCCTCTTTCCCTTGTTCTCTGGTTGTTGGGCAGCTACTAGTTGGGCAGGTGGTGCTGGTAATGGTTGGGCAACTGGTGGAACTGGAATCAGAATGGCCTCCCTCCGGATACTCGTGTCTTTCTCCTGGGCCCTGTTGACGGTATTGGCATAGGTTTGAATGTCGTGGCCAACGATGTTATCACGAAATACTGGCAAAAGTCTGTCGATGTTACGCCTCAATCTCTTCTCCTCCGAACCCAATAACTCAGGAATGAAGAATCTGAGTCGAGTAAACTCACGTTCGTACTCGTCCACTAAACGGGTACCCTGTCTAAGCGCCAAGAACTGACGCTCAAGCTTTGCGCGATAATAGGCTAGATAATACTTCTCCCGCAATATCTCTTTAAATAGATCCCACTTACAATGCTCCTTCTTGCTGGAACGCATTCCGCAGTAGGCATTCCATCAAAGGCGTGCGTCGCCAGTCATCTGGATTTGGGCGCAAAGTACGCGGTAACGACCGGGACAGTCCATGACCTGAAAGATCATCTCAAGGCCTTGGATCCACAATAAGTCGGGGATCTCCCTGACCGGAAAAATTCTCTGGGTGGTATTCGCGAAACTGGGCGACTACGGTGGCTTGAGGAATCTCATGGTGATCCTGATCTCTACGTCGTGCCATCTGTATAGTCAAATGCTCAATTTAATCAAACACAAAAATATAGCACAATTAGTTGTTTAATAAAGCACACAAATCTCTTGACGAGTTGCTAAAGTTAACCCGAGAAAACTAGAGTCGAATTATAGGATAAACTGGAATAAATCGACAATATCCTAAAAGTACACTATGACTGACTCGAGCATCTGTACTGATTTCTAGGGTTAAACATCTGACACCCTCTACTGAGCATAAACTTAGATATTCATTTAAATATATAAACTGTAAATCAGCACATACCTGGTAGTCGGCGAGGCGTGAGCGTGGCGTGGTCGGGTTTTCTGAAAACTTTCTGACTTAATAAAGTATTCAGATACACAAAAACGTTCTCTGATACCAATTGTAACACCCCACTAGCTTATTAAAATCAGAGTCAAATTTTCGCAAAATCTTATCTGAATATACTTTTTAATTTGCAAAGTCGTGATTCGGGATGCTACTGAAAAACTTTCCTATTCTGAAAATCCATTGTTCTTCCTAAGTTAAATTATTTAAGAAAAATGGATTATTTTTAAAACAAACAATCATGTCACACTGTACAAAATCCGACTGATAAACCGGATGGAAGAAGCTAGAAATCAACATGCGAGTTTGAAAAGCTAAACTTGTCAGCGGAAGTAAAAACGTGGCAAAACATATATTTATATATACAGAACAAAAGTCTGCAAAATGATACATATAATCAAACTCGCGACCACCAGCTCAGCTCACTCCTCTTGACCGACCCTGTGATCTGAAAAAGATAATATAGTGGGGGTGTGAGCACTAAAAGCCACTATGCTCCGCAGAAACTCATGCTGAAGTAAAACAATAATAATTGTAATATCATAATCAATGGTATATATATAATTGTAACTGGTACTGTAACTGCTGATCAATCGTATATAAACTGCTACGGAATCATAAACTGTATTTGCCGGCTATAATGTACTGCGCCGGAAGCCTATGTGCACATTCTAGTGGGCAGATTACGCCACTAGAACTCAGGATGGTCTTACTGTACTAGCCTCACCTTAGCAGGAACGATATAGAAACCTCAAACATGATAGCTGTAATTATACTTAATGTAATACTCAGTCTGAGTCCCCACCTGAACTGCTGAAAATGTAAGTGCTGACAGTTGCTGACTGATCAAACTGGAAAAATATTTAAATAAACAAACACTGAGTACTAGCTCAGATTGACTGAAAATAGATGCTAAGATGCTCGACTCAAACTAAATATTTAATTGGAACAATCTTGGGTTCTAACTTGACTGACAATAAAATTAGATTGAACTGGCACTGATATACTAAGCTGATTGGACTGAAAATTTAACTGATATTCTGGAGTGAACTCGGACCGGTAAAATAAATACTGAAAAAGACATGACTGGATGGTCTAAACCGGCCGGTTCACTGATTTGTCGGACCGCCGGCTCGCTGTGGTCGGGCGGTTGGCCGTAGGCCTGGGCCAACCGGCTCGGTCCCGCGCAGGGCCTACTGTGCCTTACCGCGGACGCACGCACGCACTGGGCGCGGCCTGGGCGCTGCTTGCGCCGGTGATGCGTAAGTGGGTTTCGACCCCCGAAGGCGAGAACGGCCGAAGGCCGATACTATCTAAGAAGGCCGAGCAAAGGGCCGTAACAAGGCTTGCATGGCCTAGGAGACGTGCACGAGCCCGTATACGAGGGTGCCGACGTGCACAATGGCATAGGAGGTCAAGCATGCAAGGGTCTACCATGATGAGGAGGTCAAGCAAGAAGCCCGAGAGATCGAGGCTTGAAGGGTCGAGGTCAACACTAGCACGACTGAATGCGGGAGGGTCGAAGCTGCAGCGGACCGACGCGCTAGTAGGTCGAGTAGTTGGTCGACATTCAAGGAGTCGAGCACGAGCATCGCACAACGGGCAGTGTACATGCGAGGTCCAAGGCTTAGGGCGCATGGGGGAGGACTACGCGCAGTGGACCGGGGTCGAGTGTACGATAGCGGACTCAGGCGGCGCGGTCGACTGGTGCAAGGCGTGCGCGAGGGAGAGATGCACACGACGCTTGGAGGCTAAGGCCTCGGGCGTTTACATTGTTGAGGAGACTAGCAGTGTGCGAGGGGTGGATGTTGGGTGGATAGCACGCACATGGGACATCCGCAAGCGGACGAAGGCGCGAGCGGCGACGGGCGCGAGGCGCAGGGCGAACGCGGGGGCGATGCCAAGCGAACGGGCGTGCGCGACATCCGCGCAGGTGGCGAGGATGTGTGCAAGATGGTCACGCGGACAAAGTGTGCGATCGCGTGCGCACACGCAGG
>CACSLK010004293.1:9087-21120 GCA_902706635.1 Striga hermonthica
GCCATCGCCGACCTTCTCGTGCACGTCCGCGCCCGCCAGTCCTAGGCCTACAAGGCCTAGGTCGTTGCCCGTGTCCTCACCAATCGCGTGCCCAGCGCTCCCCGCACGCCCATCGTCCGCTGCTCCGTGCGTGCCGCCAATCACCGTGGCCTGATCGCCTACTATGTAACACCCCGCCTAATTATACTAGAATTTATAAAATCAGAGTAAAATTTTTACTTTTTATTTTCGAAAAACTCTTAAACTTTATTTTTGAAAATACTCATACTAACTCGCGGGATGCTACTAACTTAAACTCTTTCTCATGCAGACGTAAATAAATACATGCAACCTAATCAAATCCGTTATGTAAAGGTACCACGGAGATAAAGGCATTATACATGCATAAGTCTGATAATCTCATAATACATACTAAGTCTGATATGTGCGGAAGCTGAAACATAATATGTCTACGCATAGTAATAATAGTACATGTTCAATAAATGACATGTAGATGCGTTACAAAAAGACTGTTAATGACCACGACCACCACTGAAATCTCACGCACCACGCGCCGCTCCGTCACCTGAAAAAAGTAATGGGGGCGTGAGCAAAACCACTATGCTCCGCAAAGACCAGTACTTAATTATATAGCATCGTTAATAACAATATCATGACTTTAAGTATATAAGAACTAATCTGAACTGAAACTGTAACTAGGGCATCTGGTGGTCATAAAGACCCTGGGCTTAAAAGCCAATCATGTGCACACTCCGGGGGATCATTAAGGCCAATTAAGGCCTCTCTCAGAACCACGGGGGATCATTAAGGCCCGCCACAGCCTCCCTCATGGTGAACTAACTATTTTTCATACATACCTCGGACATGGTACGGAAATTAAAGACGATGTATAACCAGTACGTGACCCCCACCTGATAAGCTGCTACTGCTAGGCAAGTGCTGACTGACTAGTAGCTGTCGGAGGCTCGACTCTCCTTAAGCTACATAAATATTTGAGCAAAATGTACTAAGTACTAAGTTCAAATGGAAAACTTGATTCTTATTCTTATATGATTTTACTAGGTTCTCTGAAATATTTGTAAGTCTTTTGCTTAACTTAAAATACTTTGTTCCGTTAATTTTTGTCTCGATTAACTATTCGGGCTTTCTCTTTCGAAATTAATTAATTACTTGTAGCATTCCTAATAATAAAGCATGTCTCTATGGTTATCATTCTGATTCATTTACATTTGTAAAGACTTGTAAAATTTGTCTTAATCTATAATTAGGCCATTTCACCACCACTGAAAATACTAAACATCTTTAAATTTCTTATATTAATCCATTAACTCAAAACTATCTCAATTATCAATTATTATATTTTACTAAACCAATTCAGATGATAACACATACACATACAACTTTGTCTGCTAACCAACCAAAATTCAACAACAAAGAAAATCATATTGCTAGCATAGCAAGCTATTATCACCAACCAAATATAAAGTTAAAACAAACTCTCAATGTTTCTCACAATTTAAGGCCATAACTTAAACAAGCATAACTCTGTAACTTTGCATATTCAGCACACTAGGCCTACGGTTTTTATTGTTATTTATTTATTTATTTTTATTTAATTTATTATCTAAATTTGTATATAACAGCATGCAAATCCACATCCAAAATTTTATGTCCCATACTGTTGAAACTAACTTTGCCAGCATCTAAACGAGCAGCTCCACTGGATGTTAATACATGAATTTATGAAGATCAATCTTTGTGCATGAATGTATTCTGTTCCAACTCTTCTCCATAGTTCACAAAATTGGAATGAAAAACTCTTTAAGATTCTTAAGTCATATCTGAATAACCAAATTCTGAGTGATACTACAAGCAACATGAACATTATTTGAAATTCAATGTTTAAGATACCTGTGTTCACATACCCACTAGAAATAAAATTATTACTTTGCACTCAAGCTTATTATGTTAATAATCACAAACTCTTATTCTTAAGTCTTTTTACTACATATTAAGGCTACATAAGTTTATCCTTCTTCTCTTAATGTTTCACACCTTTTCAACATGAATTAATACAACTATTTGGTTCAACCACTCCACAGCCAAACAGAGCCACAAATAAGCTCATTTATTCTTCTTCCTCTTAAATCTTAAATAAATTCTTATAACATACATTTCAATTCTTATTGATATATACTCACGGCCAGAAAAAAGGGAGAGCTTGGATAATACCTCTTTTTTGGTATCAAAATGGAATAGGAAAAAGGCTCGGCTCGGAGACGGAAGCTCGAAAGGGGCTGGCTGTGAAGAGCTGGAAACGAGCTGCTGGGGTCGGCCTGAGGTCGTGGTTGCTCGTGGACGTTCGCCGGCGCAGCTTCTGGCTGGAAAAAGGTGAGCTCGCGAAGGTGGTGACGGGCTGCTGCGGCCTCGCGTGGGGAGGAGCTGAGAGCTACGAAAACGGGCTGGAAAGCTGCGGACTGAGCTTGGGACCAAGAAGCTGGGGTTGGTTCGTGGCTAGGGTCCGACGCCAGCGGCTGTTTGGCCGGAAAAACGGGAGCTCGCCGGAATAAGGGTCAAGCCATGGTGGTTGGTGGAAGAAAGCTCATTTTCTTTAGTGTTTGAAGATGAATCTTGGACTTTAAAGCTAGATCTTGGTATAGGCTAGGACATTTCGTGTTTATTTGTACAAGATCTAGAAAAAAAAATGAAGGTTTTCTTTGATGTTTATGAAGATGGAGATGAAGATCTTGAAATGATGATGGAGATGAATAGTGTAGAGAGGCTAGGGTTTCTTGTTGTTGTGTTGGGAGACAAGGAGGCAACTATTTATAGATGTTGTAGAAGACTAGGGTTTTGCTCTTGTTATTGGGTTTAGAATCGGGCCTAATTGATTGGGCTCGGTTATAAACTCGACTTGGGCTGAAAATAATATTGGGCTTGAAATAAAAATACTACGAGGGTTCGATATCTAAAATATCGCTTGGGCTTAGAAATTAATTTGACTACTCGAATTAAAATGGGCCGACTAATTAAAATAAATTCCCGACTACTCGATAAAAATAATATATCGAAGCTTAGACTTAGGGTTTTATATCTCGTTTCTGAAACAATAAATCAAACAATCTCTTCATGGCTTAGACATGAAATAATATTAATTATGCAATTACTACTAAAATTCTCGGCATAATTAAAATATTACTAATTTGATAAATAAAGTCGAGCTAAATATATATGATTCTGGACCGGGGCTTACAATCTATCCTCCTTAAAACATTTCTGTCCCCAGAAATGACAAAACTAAACATAGGGCCAACTCGACTAAAACTAGAAACTGAAAAATACATAATACGATACTACTAATCAGAACTGGAAATCTGGATAGCGAGCTCGAATATCCTCCTCTCGCTCCCAAGTGGCCTCGGCCTCGCCGTGGCGAGTCCACTGGACTCGAACGAGAGCTACATCTCTGCTCCTCAGCCGCTGAACCTTTCGGTCCAGAATAGCAATCGGCTGCACCTCGTACGTCAGGTCCTGCCCGACGTCAAGCTCACTGTAACTCAACACGTGCGCTGGGTCATACACGTAATTCTTCAGCATCGAAACGTGGAAGACGTTGTGCACACCCAAAAGCTCGGGTGGCAACGCCAACCGGTATGCGGCCTCACCCACTCGCTCAAGGATCTCAAATGGGCCTAAGAAACGGGGCTGCAGCTTCCCCCTCTTCCCGAAGCGGACCACGCCTCTCAAAGGCGTGATCTTCAGGAATGCCTTATCTCCCTTTCCGAACTGGATATCTCGTCTACGATGGTTAGCGTAACGCTTCTGTCGATCCTGTGCCACCTTCATCCGCTCACGGATCAAGGCGACCTTCTCCACCGTGTCCTCGATCAGCTTCGGACCGAGAACCTGCCGTTCGCCGACCTCATCCCAATAAAGGGGTGATCGGCACTTGCGACCGTACAACGCCTCGTACGGTGCCATCTTGATCGATGCCTGATAGCTGTTGTTGTACGCGAACTCAATCAACGGCAACAACTCCTCCCATGAACTACCACGGTCCAGAACACATGCTCGAAGCATGTCCTCGAGTGTCTGGATGGTCCGCTCTGACTGCCCTTCGGTCTGCGGGTGGAAAGCGGTACTGAACCTCAACTGCGTCCCCACAGCCTCGCTGAGGCTCTTCCAGAAATGACTGGTAAAACGGGGATCTCAATCTGACACTATGACCTTGGAGACTCCATGAAGTCGCACTACCCCGCGGATATAGATACTCGCGAGCTGCTCCATGGACATCGTCATCCGCACGGGCAAGAAACGAGCCGACTTCGTCTGTCGATCCACAACTACTCAAACTGCATCATGCTGCTCCCTCGATTTGGGTAGTCCCGTAACAAAATCCATGGTAAGCTATTCCCACTTCCACAGTGGGATCTCCAAGGGCTGCACTAAACTCGGTGGAAACTTGTGCTCGGCTTTCACCTGCTGGCAAACCAAGCACTTCTTCACAAACTCAGCAACATCTCTCTTCATGCCCCTCCACCAAAACGACCCTTTCAGGTCGTGGTACATCTTGGTGCTGCCGGGGTGCGCCAAATAGGGTGCACTGTGAGCCTCGGTCAAGATCTCCTTCCTCAGGGCCTCGACATTCGGCACAACGAGCCTTCCCTTGTACTCTAAGGCACCATCTGTGCCTTGGTAAAACCCCTCTACGCCCTCGGCAACAACCTTCGCCCTCATGGAACGGACGAACTCATCAACGGACTGATCTCTCCGAACTCGATCTCGGAGCATGGGCCACACTCTCATCGACCGAACACCTCCTACTACAGGCATCGTAGGAAGTGACTCGACGACGTCTAACTGCATCCGAGCGAACTCTCGAAGGAGCTGACTCTGTTGGGTGATCATGAAAGTCAACTCTCCCCTCGCCTTTCGGCTAAGGGCATCAGCTACCACGTTCGCCTTCCCCGGATGATACTGAATGGGGCAATCATAATCCTTCACTAGCTCCAACCATCGCCTCTGGCGCATGTTGAGCTCCTTTTGCGTGAAGATGTACTGCAGACTCTTGTGATCGGTGTAGATCTCGCACCGACCACCATAAAAATAGTGCCTCCAAATCTTGAGTGCGTGAACAACGGCTGCCAACTCAAGGTCATGAGTCGGGTAGTTCTCCTCGTGGGGCTTCAGCTGTCGCGAAGCGTAAGCGACGACCTTGCCCTCCTGCATCAGCACGCACCCAAGTCCCTGCTTCGAAGCATCACTATAGATAGTGAAACTCCGTGTAGGGTCCGGAATAGTCAGCACGGGTGCCGTAGTCAACCTCCTCTTGAGCTCCTGAAAGCTCGACATACAACGGCTACTCCACTCGAACTTAGCCCCATTCCTAGTCAAGCGGGTCAAGGGTAGGGCTATCTTCGAAAACCCCTCAATGAACCTCCTGTAGTAGCCTGCTAACCCGAGAAAACTCCGTATCTCGTTAACAGACCTCGGTGCTAACCAGTTCCTCACTGCCTCGATCTTCCCGGGATCGACCTCAATGCCCTCGGCCGTAACAATGTGACCGAGGAATGCCACTCGATCGAGCCAAAACTCGCACTTCGAGAACTTGGCATACAGTCTCTCCCGCCTAAGAGTCTCCAACACGATCCTCAAATGCTCCTCGTGCTGGGCTGTGCTCCTCGAGTAGACCAAAATGTCATCTATGAAGACGATGACAAACTGGTCCAAGAATGAGTGGAAGACACGGTTCATGAGATCCATGAACACCGCCGGCGCATTGGTCAAGCCGAACGGCATCACGACAAACTCATAGTGATCGTATCGAGTACGAAACGCGGTCTTAGCCACGTCAGACTCCTGAATCCTCAGCTGATGATAACCCGAACGAAGATCTATCCGGGAAAACACACGGGCACCTCTCAGCTGGTTGAATAAGTCCTCTATTCTGGGGTGTGGATACTTGTTCTTCACCGTCAACCGGTTCAAGTCCCAGTAGTCGATGCACATGCGCAGTGTCCCGTCCATCTTCTTCACAAAGAGGATAGGTGCTCCCCAAGGTGAAACGCTCGGCCGGATGAAGCCGAGACCCAACAACTCCTGAATCTGAGCCTTCAACTCCTGAAGCTCCTTCGGCGCCATACGATACGGTGCTTTCGACACTGGCCCAGCTCCAGGCAGCAGGTCGATCGTGAACTCCACCTGACGACTAGGTGGTCCTCCCGGTAGCTGATCCGAAAAAACGTCCACAAAATCTCTCTCTACGGGTACATCTCCGGGCATGCGCTCCTCCGAAGGTTCCCCGAGTATAGTGACTAGATAGCCCTGACAATTCTCCCTCTGTAGGCACTTAGTCGCCTTCGCCATGGAAATGATACGCGGTAAAGTCCTCGTCCTCGTCCCGAAGAATGTGATGTGGTCTCCATCAGCAAAGTGCAACGTCACCTCTCTATCACGGCATCGGATGTCTGCGTGATATCTCTCCAACCAATCCATGCCGAGAATAAGGTCAAAGTCCCTCATCTCGATCACGAATGCGTCTACCTCTAGAGTTCTGCCTCCAATACACATGCTAAGGTTCTTGGCCAGGGAACTCGTGACTATCTTCCTCCCCGAAGCTAGGCTGATCTAGAGGGGGTCAACGTCACTCACACCCTGGACCCCTATGGCCTCTAGACACTTGGCTGAGACGAACAAATGTGTCGCCCAGGTATCGAACAAAGTGAAGACAGGTACATCGAGTAAAGAGAGCATTCCAGACATGGTACCTGGCTGCTCGGCGGCCTGCTTCTGGTCAAGTGCGTAAATGCGGGCAGGTGCACCTCGAGGTGGGTGCTGAGTTGGCTGTCTCGGTGCTGGCTGTCTATGAGCTGGCGGTCTCTGGCCCTGCTGAGGCTGTGGGCGATCTGGGCAGTCTGCGATCCTATGACCGGGCCGGAGGCAACGATAGCAAATGTCCTGACCAGCTAGGCACTCTCCCCGGTGGGCGCGCTGACAAGTAGCGCAAATAGCTGAGGGCTGCGGGACCGGTGGTGCTGCCTGAGCTGGGGCTCCTGGTCGACGGTTCCTCCTATCGTCGCGACCTCTCCACTTCCTCTTGTGTCGGTGCTGCGTCTGCTGAGGTGGCGCTGGCAGGGCTGGCTGTCTGGCTAGTGGTGCCACTTGAGCTAGTAGCTGTGCAGGAGTGTCTAGCAACTGGGATGCCTCAATCTGCTGAGCCCGCTCAACGGTCTCAGCATAAGTCAAATAGCCATGGCTGGCTATGAGCACTCGAAGGTCTCTGGTCAGGCCATTGCGGAAACGGGAGGCCTTCTTGTCGTCGGTGTCCACAAGATGGCGTGCAAATGCGCTCTTACGAGCGAACTCCCACTCGTACTCCTCAACCGAGCGGTCTCCCTGAAGCAGGTCATAGAATTCTCGCTCCATCCTCTCGTGAAAGTGGCGAGGGTAGTACTTGGCCTCCAAAATCCCCTTAAGCTGATCCCAAGTCAGCTCATCTCGCTCATCAGCTTCCTGAGACGCCAGTAGTCATCCCACCAGTCTCCGGCTGCACCCTCTATCTGAAACTCGGCACAAGCGACCATGTGCTGGTCGGATATGCCCATCATCCGGAAAATACGATCCATCTTGCGGATCCATCTCCTACGGCCAACGGGCCCTCCTCTCCAGTGAAGACCGGAGGGGTGTAAGTCCGGAACTGGGCTGCGACTACTGACTGATCCCGCTCTGCGGGTGGAGCTCTACGGGGCGGCATTCTGAATAGCCAAATAACAACTTGATTAGTATAGTCAATTAATAAATAGCTACACTACTTGACGAATTTAAATAATTACCGAAAACACCTAGCTTGGCTAGAGTCTCGGTTTCTGCTTAACTCTACTGATTCTAGCTCGAATTCTGATATAGTCTAGAGTTGGACTTATCTAAACTTTCTAAAATTCTGTCTAGAGTTCTCTTTCTAGTCGGAGGATAGATGGCCCCTAAAATCTCTTACTATATTCTCATGCACTTGCAGAAATTTAAAAACTTAGGTGACTTACCTCAGTGTCGGCGCGGCGTGAGCGTGGCGTGGTCATGCTTTTCTAAACTTTTTAAGTATACAGAACCACAAAGTGGCTCTGATACCAACTGTAACACCCCGCCTAATTATTCTAGAATTTATAAAATCAGAGTAAAATTTTTGCTTTTTATTTTCGAAAAACTCTTAAACTTTATTTTCAAAAATACTCATACTAACTCGCGGGATGCTACTAACTTAAACTCTTTCTCATGCAGACGTAAATAAATACATGCAACCTAATCAAATCCGTTATGTAAAGGTACCACGGAGATAAAGGCATTATACATGCATAAGTCTGATAATCATATAATACATACTAAGTCTGATATGTGCGGAAGATGAAACATAATATGTTTACGCATAGTAATAATAGTACATGTTCAATAAATGACATGTAGATGTGTTACAAAAAGACTGCTAATGACCACGACCACCACTGAAATCTCACGCACCACGCGCCGCTCCGTCACCTGAAAAACGTAATGGGGGCGTGAGCAAAACCACTATGCTCCGCAAAGACCAGTACTTAATTATATAGCATCGTTAATAACAATATCATGACTTTAAGTATATAAGAACTGATCTGAACTGAAACTGTAACTAGGGCATCTGGTGGTCATAAAGACCCTGGGCTTAAAAGTCAATCATGTGCACACTCCGGGGGATCATTAAGGCCAATTAAGGCCTCCCTCAGACATGGTACGGAAATTAAAGACGTTGTATAACCAGTACGTGACCCCCACCTGATAAGCTGCTACTGCTAGGCAAGTGCTGACTGACTGATAGCTGTCGGAGGCTCGACTCTCCTTAAGCTACATAAATATTTGAGCAAAATGTACTAAGTACTAAGCTCAAACGGAAAACTTGATTCTTATTCTTATATGATTTTACTAGGTTCTCTGAAATATTTGTAAGTCTTTTACTTAACTTAAAATACTTTGTTCCGTTAATTTTTGTCTCGATTAACTATTCGGGCTTTCTCTTTCGAAATTAATTAATAACTTGTAGCATTCCTAATAATGTCTCTATGGTTATCATTCTAATTCATTTACATTTGTAAAGACGTGTAAAATTTGCCTTAATCTATAATTAGGCCATTTCACCACCACTGAAAATACTAAACATCTTTAAATTTCTTATATTAATCCATTAACTCAAAACTATCTCAATTATCAATTATTATATTTTACTAAACCAATTCAGATGATAACACATACACATACAACTTTGTCTGCTAACCAACCAAAATTCAACAACATAGAAAATCATATTGCTAGCATAGCAGACTATTATCACCAACCAAATATAAAGTTAAAACAAATTCTCAATCTTTCTCACAATTTAAGGCCATAACTTAAACAAGCATAACTCTGTAACTTTGCATATTCAACACACTAGGCCTACGGTTTTTATTGTTATTTATTTATTTATTTTTTATTAATTTATTATCTAAATTTGTATATAACAGCATGCAAATCCACATCCAAAATTTTATGTCCCATACTGTTGAAACTAACTTTGCCGGCATCTAAAAGAGCAGCTCCACTGGATGTTAATACATGAATTTATGAAAATCAATCTTTGTGCATGAATGTATTCTGTTCCAACTCTTCTCCATAGTTCACAAAATTCGAAATGAAAAACTCTTTAAGATTCTTAAGTCATATCTGAATAACCAAATTCTGAGTGATACTACAAGCAACATGAACATTATTTGAAATTCAATGTTTAAGATACTTGTGTTCACATACCCACTAGAAATAAAAATATTACTTTGCACTCAAGCTTATTATGTTGATAATCACAAACTCTTATTCTTAAGTCTTTTTACTACATATTAAGGCTACATAAGTTTATCCTTCTTCTCTTAATGTTTCACACCTTTTCAACATGAATTAATACAACTATTTGGTTCAACCACTCCACAGCCAAACAGAGCCACAAATAAGCTCATTTATTCTTCTTCCTCTTAAATCTTAAATAAATTCTTATAACATACATTTTAATTCTTATTGATATATACTCACGGCCAGAAAAAAGGGAGAGCTTGGCTAATACCTCTTTTCTGGTATCAAAATGGAATAGGGAAAAGGCTCGGCTCGAAGACGGAAGTTCGAAAGGGGCTGGCTGTGAAGAGCTGGAAACGAGCTGCTGGGGTCGGGCTGAGGTCGTGGTTGCTCGTGGACGTTCGCCGGCGCAGCTTCTGGCTGGAAAAAGGTGAGCTCGCGAAGGTGGTGACGGGCTGCTGCGGCCTCGCGTGGGGAGGAGCTGAGAGCTACGAAAACGAGCTGGAGAGCTGCGGACTGAGCTTGGGACCAAGAAGCTGGGGTTGGTTCGTGGCTAGGGTCCGACGCCAGCGGCTGTTTGGCCAGAAAAACGGGAGCTCGCCGGAATAAGGGTCAAGCCATGGTGGTTGGTGGAAGAAAGCTCTTTTTCTTTAGTGTTTGAAGATGAATCTTGGACTTTAAAGCTAGATCTTGGTATAGGCTAGGACATTTCGTGTTTATTTGTACAAGATCTAGAAAAAAAATGAAGGTTTTCTTTGATGTTTTTGAAGATGGAGATGAAGATCTTGAAATGATGATGGAGATGAATAGTGTAGAGAGGCTAGGGTTTCTTGTTGTTGTTGTGTTGGGAGACAAGGAGGCAACTATTTATAGATGGTGTAGAAGACTAGGGTTTTGCTCTTGTTATTGGGCTTAGAATCGGGCCTAATTGATTGGGCTCGGTTATAAACTCGACTTGGGCTGAAAATAATATTGGGCTTGAAATAAAAATACTACGAGGGTTCGATATCTAAAATATCGCTTGGGCTTAGAAATTAATTCGACTACTCGAATTAAAATGGGCCGACTAATTAAAATAAATTTCCGACTACTCGATAAAAATAATATATCGAAGCTTAGACTTAGGGTTTTATATCTCGTTTCTGAAACAATAAATCGAACAATCTCTTTATGGCTTAGACTTGAAATAAAATTAATTATGCAATTACTACTAAAATTCTCGACATAATTAAAATATTACTAATTTGATAAATAAAGTCGAGCTAAATATATATGATTCTGGGCCAGGGCTTACATACTATCCTCCCGCGTACGTTTTCAGATCTTCCGAGGATTACTCCCGTCACCGATCTCCCACGCGTGTTCCGACACTCAACTACTTTTCCTATTCTTGCGAGGATTAGTATTTGCGCCTTGCCTATTCCTACGAGGATTAGGCTTGCCATCCCGGTCTTGACTTGTGCCTCGCGTGTGTCGCCTTGCGCCCCGTGCTCGTCGTCCAGCGCGCCCAATGCCCGTGCATCGCCCATCGCTCGCTGCGCGCCCGTCCATCCGCAACAACTCCCCTCGCGCGCCATCCACCCAACAACCTCCCCCTGCGCCACTTCGCCTATCCTCCAAGCGCCATGCGCGTCTACGCCAATGCGCGTGTGCGCGCCTTTGTCTACTGCCTTGTACGTGCTGCTTCTCATGTGCTTGAGTGCCTCGAATACGAGCTCGTACCCATCTCTTAGGCCATGCATGCGTCATTTTGGCCCCATTATCAGCCTCATCGGGTCGTCTCGACTCTTAGCCCTTCTTGTCACAGGGGTTCGGAACCCACTTCCGTATCAGCGCGGCTGCACGCTGCGGGCGCGCGCTGGGCCTGTCTGATGACGGATCGTGTTGTTATCTATACGTGGGTTGTGAATAAACGCTCACTAGGGCCTTCGTTTATCCACGATAGGTGTATCTAACAGACGCACTATCGGCCTTCTCCTAGACACTGTGACTTCAAGACGCTCTAATGGCCTTCTCTCCGACACTTTATGTAAACACGCACTAACGGCCTTGTTTAAACACACGTAAGAACATAAGTTCCCCTCTCAATTGGCTCACCAATTCAATATTCAATTCAAGACATGAAATATTGATGAGGTACGTGGGGTATTTATAGGTGCAAAATAAATCTAAGCCTAACTATACTAG
>CACSLK010004295.1:8028-20325 GCA_902706635.1 Striga hermonthica
AAACATAACATGGTTCGGATGAATTTATTTAAAATATAACATGACCGTACGGCAATGGTTATAATACGCATGCATGTCTATTTTAACAATTAATCTCGAATGAACATAATATTCTCGGCAAACAATTGACGGGAACTTACCTCTTGCAAGCCGTAAGGACTAGACTCTCGAACTCCCGTGCGATGACCTTCCGCGTGCGTGCGTGTGTTGCGCGGCGTGCGATGCGTTGGCGTGTGCGCGTTGCGCTCGGACCGCTGTGACGTGCTTGCGTGCGTGCGGGAGGCTCTCGACTAATGCCCACGAACAACACTCATAAAATCCTCACTACTCTTACTATAACTCTCGGCAACTTAGTACTAAGGCGTGAAGAAAAAGGGACAATATCTCCAAACTCTCTCTTATAGCATAAGGGCCGAAAGTTGACAAGAGGGCTCAAGACACCAAACACTCATGCACCTAAAGCTTGGACACATGGCACACCACACGCAAAAATCCAAATAGCATGCAAGACTGACGTGAATATGCTAGCCACAAGCATGTGTTCGGCCTTGGGGGAAAACAAGGAAGAAAATGGGACAAAAATGCACTACACTCCAACACAAACTCCCATGGCACTATATGTTGGAAAGCATCTTGGACCAAGGTTAGCAAAATGCCAAAAATGGCGCACGGTCTTCATGAAAAGGGCGCGGACTTCATGGCTAGCATAAGGACAAGACACGCACGGTCTTGGACACTCCGCCCGCACAACTACTCGCACGGCACTCATGCACGGACACGGGCACGGCATGCACACGTGAACTCAGACCGAAACTCGCACACGACATGAATGCACCCAACGCACGGCGATGAACATGAACTCGGAATAAAATCCGAACAATTACTAATCTCGTGATTAAGATAAATTAATCACTTAATTATGTTTAATTATTCAATTAAACATAATTCTTAACTACCAAAATTTATTTCGAACGTAAACGGTACGTCGAAAATAGTTTCGGTAATTTTTGACTGAAATAACTGAAAATAATTAATTCCGAAAAATACTACTGGAACTAAAATATTATTACACTGATAAAAGTCGGGATATTACACATTCCCTAGTATATCACGCCACGTATTGCCCCAGATTTTCACCCTCCTTCTGTTGCATATTGATCAGTGATAGATACATTTTCTCATGTTTTCTAACACTTGCAAACTGATTTAAAAACAGCGTGCTGAACCGCTCAAAACTATCAGTAGAACCAGGTGGCAATTGGTGGAACCAATCTTGAACTGCGTCGCTATATTAGTGCAAAATTGCTATGTCATCAAATGATATTAAGTGTCGAGTAGGATATGCTGACCCATCGTAAGATAAGCTAAGTTTCTGAAATTGCTCGGTAGGTCTCCTCCCAACACGTCTTCCGCAAAGGGATGACCATGCGATATTGCCACTCTCTTTCCCTGCAACCGGGCCTGGAGCTCGCGCATCTGCTCTGTTAACCTTTCTAGGGTCAGTCTATTTTGTTGTGTTGCCATTAAGAAGCGGATGTTGTCGACCTGTCAGCGTACTCGTCCCCCCTCTCACGTCGATGAGTTTGATGAATCTGATGAGGGTGCAAGGACAACTGTTGTGGTGCGGGATGCCTGAGTGGCTCAGCCCGTCCTATCGCTTCAGCTATAATCCTGTCCAACTCCTCCCTTGTCATATGTATTGTCTGGTCTCCTTCACTGTCGGAGGATTCCCTGGGTGATCATTCCCTCATGCCACGACAATATGTTATTTATTTGCAGGGAATGTTTGTTCATTCACACCCGTTGTGTGGCCCCATGGGCCAGTTCCATCCCCTGCCGAGTTGACCACCTCCTTACCCTTGTCACCCTTACTCCCTTGCGTCTGGTTTACCACCGAACCCTGAGTTTCTGGCGTCGGGGTTAGGGCTGTGCTAGCGACCTGCAATGTGTCCTTCGATGTGACCATGGACTGCGACCATCCCGGCGACGACCCTGTCCCATACGCCCTCTGAATCCACGCCTCATCCAACTCCTTTGTCAAATTCTTCTTCGGATTATCGCCATTATTTCCAGATAACAGATCGCTATAAGATTTTGGAGAACAAATTAGCAGCTTATTCCGAGTAGAAGCCAAATTGTTCCCCACAGACGGCGATAATTTGTTATATCACGAATTATTGAACCGCTCGACCGTTTGTCTCCAAACCTGTTTACGTCTCCTTGATCGCAGGTACCAACAAAACACGTCGGTGGTGGTCCTGACATGAACACTCCGACTCTTAAGTCAGTAGGGTTTTTTTTAGAAGAAAAGAACGAGATATTTAGAAAAACATTCTACTTGCTTTAAAACAAAAGAAGCTGCCCCTTATATACTTGTGGAATCCCATCATGGTAGGACTCTAAGCCGCGCAGAATCCCTCCTTGAGCCATCTCTTCGCAAGCATATCAAAACTTACCTTTTAGGCATCCAAGAATCCCAATTTCGCAGGGGTCTCATTATCTCGCTTCCCTGTCTTTGGTAGCCTGGCTATAGTCCTCTGAGCTTTTACTCCTAATAACGCCGAGCTGCTTCCAAGAAGCCCCCGGTTACTACTCAGTGCGTGAGCCGGGCTCACCCTTAATCTTTACCAGCTTATTGCTACAACTGCTGGAGTTTCTAAGGCCAGCTCGAATGGGCGGACTTTGAATCCAACTCAGCCAAGCGGACCCACGCATTTATCCGTCTGCAATCGTTTACAACTACTGGAGTCTTTGAGGCCAGCTCAGCCCGACAGACCTTGAAGCCAACTCAAAGCGGACCCACGTAGTTATCCGTCTGCAATTGTTCTATGTGCTATATCACATTAGTCATTTTAGAATGTAAGTTCATCCCAAGGTCTTTCTTTGAATAATTTGGTGTACGGAATTATTACTTGATGTTTTATGAACTCTAACTGGACTATTTGGTTGAGCTCGCCAAGATGACCATTTAAAACTGCTTGTAAAAGCTTCTCTCATGAAAATAAGCATCGGGCAACTACATATTAGGTGTTCGTCATGATCACCTATGAAACGAGTTACGTGCTTAATAATAATTGAGGTGTGATAGCTACTGGTAGTCATTACTTGAGTGATGCACATTGTCTGGTAATATAAGGTTTGCCATCTTACTCTCTTTCTCAACATGTGTTAAAAAGAAAATTTTTGCAGGATGATTCACACTACAAGTAATGGGCTTGAGATTGCCGTATAGTTGATGTTAGTAAGTGAAAATGTGTGGAAGTACATAGAACATATTAAGTTCATCATAAGCATTGAGGTTGAATTGCGAATGGAAATTTTGTTTTTTGCTAAGAACAGATGATGAATGAACTTTAATTAATTCCGTGTTTTATAAAAGTTGGAGATATAAGGGCTGAGTTAGCATGTTGCGATTTTTTATCATTTTATTAATGTCGATCTTATAAAAAATGGTCTGGAAAGATTTGTAGAATATTCGATGAATTTCTCTCGTCATTGCATGATTGAGAATATGTTGGTTGTTGTGTGCTTGATAATTATTTTTGGCATGTGCATAAAATTTTCTTGGTGGTTGATTTGCGTCCTAAAATCGTGCTAACTTACTTTTGGTACAAAAACCCTATCGTCTTTATGTCTGAAGCTACATGTCGTATATATTTGGTAGTTGTCAAAATTTTCGAAAGTGAATTTTCTTTGGAGGGAACGGTTCTATTTTCCCTTGCATTAAGTGTTGCTCAAGTTTGAATTTTAAACTCAATAAGTTAAACCGGCTAAACCTGTCGGTTATGTAGGCCTCGTTAACCGTGATTTCTCTTCCCTATATATCCATCATATCTCATCATTTGATTGCATATCCGCTTCTCTTCGAAAAATTCCTTTTCAAACCCTAAAATCACTCTAACTTTCCATTCATTTTCTGTGAAGTCTTTCTCAAAAACCTAATACCATGCCGAGAATAATATAGAGATCTGTGAAGACGAAGAAGGATGTTCTTGAGCTTCTCGCAGGTCAACTTGTCAAAGCGGGAGTACCAAGACACCCCCTAACCCAGTAAATTCTGATATGGCGGTGAAAAGCCAGCAACCTCCTCCAACCACTGAACCTAGGGTTTCACCAAGTCCAAAGAAATATTACACTACAAAGGTTGCGACATCCGAAGTTGCAGGAGAAAAAGAAGTTGGTGGAACAGGCTCACCATCAGTTGCTTAATCTCCCAAAAAGCGAAAGAAGCTCAAAGCAAGTGTCGTCGCAAAGGCGAAGAAGTCCAAAAAGAACAACGCTATTGCTGAACCTACTGTGTCTGTTGAACCTAATTCCGAATCTGATGGAGAGTCATCACCTAACTCCAATGATGTTGGTGATTCTGTGGAAAAAGAGATTGATAATCATTGGTGAACTAGAAAATTTAGACAACCATGTTGTTGATGACAAGGAAGCATCGTTTGTTTTGGAAAACAAAGTCAGTGACGATGCCGAAGGTGATGGCGATGATAGCCCTCTCATTGTGGGTAATGATTTCTTTCACCAATTTTATTCACCCATGTCTGAATCTCTCTATAAATTTATTTTTGCAAATGACTTTTCGCTCTAAACGATCTATTATTGCTTCTCAATTTGAAAAACTTGGTCTTGTGGACCTTCTGAAAATGGTTGGTCTGGATAAATATGTGCTTTTTGTTGGTAAGTTCTGCTCGAGGTTGGTTGCAGAGTTTTATTCGAACCTCTCGTTGTCTGTGTCAAATCCTGGTTCTTTGAAGTTTTAGCAGGTGTTTGTCCGTAATACTGTGGTACTGCTCTCACCAATGGTTATCAATATTGTCTTGGGTCTTGGTGTGAGTACATCATTGCTGCCCTTGAATGGCAATCTCGATGAAGTGACCTTTGCTCTTACAGGGGGACAACTCAAAAAATGGCTTTCCCCTGGATTGTTTGGTAAAAGTCTCACCCCGCAGGCCAATGCATTACAGAATATTGGGTCTTTGAACTGGACACCCGCTTCGCACAAACAATTTTTTACGCCCATTCAATACTAGGGTTATTTTTTGCATTCTTAGCAGTGTTCCTTTCGATCTGGGGTCTGTGATTTTTGAAAACGTTGTGTCTTTTGCTGATATTTCCAAACCCCACAAGTTGCTCCAATTTCTGTCTACCATACAAGCCACTCCGGTCAAGGCTGGGGTCAAGATGGACCCCAGAGTTGGTGATGTATTATCTCCGTCCATTAAACTGCTTACTCTTGTTGCGACTAAGACCATCTCTCGTTTACCAGCCTTAGTCAGGGCCTCTGAAGTTTCTTCCTGCCTTGGTGCTTTTCTCACCTGTAAATGGCAGTCCTAGCCTCTCTTGAAAAGAAGCTGGGTGATCAACATCATTACTATAAGGAGGTTTTTGGTGCGCTGAAGACACGTGCCCCCTTGCCTCCTAAATCGAAAAAGGGGGAGAAAAGAAAACTGGCTGATGCTAAGGGGGAGAAACCAAAAGGAGGATCCAAGAGATTAAAGACCAAGGGAAAGGATATTGATGTTGCTGCCAATGGTAAAGAAAAGGTTGTTGAGACTGAAGGTTCTGAAGACTCAGATGAAGAAGAGACTGAGTAAGATGAAGAAGAGGAGGTTGGTTCGGAGGAGGAAACTGAAGCAGGGTCAGATGAAGGTTCAGAGGAAGACACTGAAGATGGTGAAGAGTCTTTTTAGACTCTTTTGGTTGGACATTTGATTATATTTTGTTTTCTTTTTTATATATATAGTTGATGTGTTTTGTGGTTGTTTGCTGAACTCATTATTTTTATTTTCGTAAGATATTCGCTATGATAATATGAACTGTTCTTCATGATTATATTTTATCTTTAATCGTTTAAGTGGCTCTGGGTATGAGGTTGTTCAAATGAACAACACGTGATTATGTGCATATTCAGTTTGTTTTGTTCCTGTATTTTGTGCAGAGAGTTTAATGCAGGTTCCCTGAGAAGGCTTTCGATTTATCTGCCAAAGGGGGAGAATGTAAGTACTTGAAGATTGACAGTAAATCGACGAACCTCCATTTATTCCCAGGGATAGAACGTACAAGAATAATTAAGGGAAGTTTACTATATATTTCTTAGAGTAATTTTATCTAGTATTAATTAAATGAAATTAATTAATAAGGATATTATTTTTGCAGGATTAATATGAACTTTGCTCGTGAAGAAGATTCAATTGATGAGTAGGACATTCCATAATTAGGGACGACAGAATCAAATCAAGAACTTACCTTGTGGAGCATGGCTTGGCAGCGAAGAAAGGTTCACTTACCATATGTTGATCCAAATTTAAGTGAGGAATTTTTCATGGAAGAAGATGGTGTGTTTGTTGATTATTTTCTGAAGGGAGTCGAAGATTGTGATAACTGAGTTTTCTATTTTGTTGAGTGATTTATTTTATTGAGTGTAAAATTAAGATAGGTTTCTTGATCACGATTCTGAATTGTAACTGAGTGTTCGGAGAATCACCCTGATCAGTTTAAGAGAGTCAAACTATAAAAACCACAAGGGCCTTGTGGTCGGATAAGTAGTCATGTATGTCTTTACTCAAGTCGAGTGTAGAGGGAGTCTGTTTGTAAACCCTTGAGTAATGGTTGTGATATCTACTTTAATGAAAGATATCCGAAGGGAAAGTGGGACGCTATCCTAAAGGTTCAATTTTGAGAAACACTTTGCATGTACCTTCTTCTATTTACTGATTTATTTGTAAAGCGTTATTCTGGTTGTTTTCATATATCCGTATAAAACATCATTAGGAGTTCTCCTTTTTGCCTTATTTTTGTGACATGTTCAAGCCTCTTGCGTGCCATGAATTGTTGTTCCAAAAGACTTAAATTTTTAGCCTTGATTATGCACCTAAAATCGTTGGAATATTTATGAGATTTGGAGCCTAAAAATCCTTGCATTAAATCTGATTTTATTTTCTAAAAATGTTGTTTGAAGCCCGTTGAAGCCATGAAAGTCAAATCCTTCATGCCTTAATTTTAAAAAAAAATGTGAAAGATATTGGGTTGAGTTTAAGCTATGTAGCGGCCGCGCAGAGACCACGCGCAGTCCGCAGACGCCCGCGGCGTCCCAATAGCGCACACCTGCAGCTTCGCCCGTGCGCGCCATGCAGTGGCCATAGCATCACCTGCAGCATCCCATTGTCGTCGTACGCCCTAGTGCCCAGCACCTTGCAGCCCCGCATTCCTGCAGTGCCTCGAACCTCGACTTCAGGTGTTCCCAGCAACAGTGTCCGCGAGTGCGCGTCGATGGGCGCATTGTCAGCAGCGAGGTCGACCAACAGCCGCGACCAGGGCCATCGCGATCGGACTCGAGCCGGTGCCTAGTGCGCATGGACCTGCGAACCTTTTCTCGAGCCGCTTAGCTATTTTTTTGGGCCGTGAACCTTTTTTTGTGCCAAACCCAAATTTTGTCCTTGACAATTTTTCGAGCCTTTGCCCTTTCTCCAGTTTTGAATTTGTACTCTGGTGATGTATGTGTAACACTGTATCAATAAAAATAAAAGAAGCCGCTGGTGTCTGAAAGTGAAACGCTTCTTGTATTTAATTTTGTATGAGATAATACCTATGCAATAAATATGCATCAGAGCAGTTGTCGAGTAATAACCGTAGAGTACAAATTTTCTAAAAATGAAATTTCAAATTAATTAATATGTTTTTAATTATGTGTTAAATGTTCACCTAATAATCGCAAAGTTTTTCATTAAAAATTAAAAATAAATACATATGTGGATCATGGTTCCAACACGTTTTTAATAAAGAAAAAAATAGAATGATTATACGATTCAGTAATCGTATCTCTTTGGTAGTCTATCGTAGCATATTTAAAACACTTCGTATCTTCTTTTTTTTTTGCATTAATAATAACTATGCGACAAATATGCGTAACGATAGGTGTCGAGTAATAATGGCAAAGTACGAAATTACCAAAAAAAACATTCAAAAAATTTAATCTTCGACTAAATAAGCGTTGAAGTTTTGCCTAATAATCACATATTTGAATGAAGAAAAAAATAAAAACACTTGTTCTGCGGATCACAGTTCCGCTGCATTTTTAATAAAGAAATAAATATAATAATTTCGTGTTCAATTTTCCTATCACTTTGGCAGTCTATAGTAGCGTATCTGAAAAAATTTATTGTTTTGTATTAAATAATGACTATGCGACCAATACGAGTCAGAACAGCGGTCAAGTAACAATACGCGTCAAAACAACAATCGAGTAATAATCGAGAAAAATTATTCGATCACCTTGGCAGCATGTCGGCATATTCGTATAATAAGTTAAAGATTTCGACGCTTACCAGTCACAATATCTTGAAATAACAATAATAAATGTATTGCATTTTCATTGTAAATCAGTCACATAATGACATGGACTGTTCTGCATGAAAACTACAAATACTACATAAATGCTACTGTAGACATTGAAATTTTAATATTTTATTTAATTAAGTCTTTATTTGTTTTGTACATAAATCCACGATAAATAAGATATATAATTAATAATGTTGTTATTTCTTGCCCATCAAGTCAAATCTTAAGATTAGGAAAGAGATTATGTCAAATTTTAGGACAATAAAAAAGATTATATCAAATCAAGAAGGACCAATCAAATTGATGTCTTCTTTTCCAAGACTCTTTTTCCTACACCTATAAATAAGGCTCTCCTCAAAGCCACAAAAATCAACACCTCATAAATTAACACCTCATAAATCAAACACCTCAAAAATCAAAACTTCAAATTCAAGAGCTCTCAAGAATTACTTGAAGATTTGAAGAAGTTCTTGAGGATTCAAGGGCATTCAAGTTGAAGATCAGCGTTTAACCCGTAACCAAGCATTCGAACTGCCGAAGTCTGTTCAATGAAGAACAAGGCCAATAAAAATAAAAAGAGGTGACGACTCTTCCCCAAGAAGTAAAGATACGACTTTCACTCCTCTCATATCAATCCAAGAATATCAATGGCGTTTAAACGACATTCAAACAACGTTCGTCAAAAAGTCAAGCAACATAGAGTTTGATTTGAGAAAAAGCTCTCAAGCCCTCGAGTCAATGTTTTCAAGCTAGAATCAACATTCTCGGAAGATTGAAGAAGCATGTCCTCCAAGAAGTCCGTTTTCAATCAAACCAAGTCCTAACATTTAATACTGGAATAAGTCATTCAACCCCCAAATTAACGTTAGATAAATTCAAGATCAAGCCTAAAGGAGATCCAACCGTCAAATCCATCTTTCAAGATCCCAAGTTCAAATCCAATAAGAGAAGAATCAGAGGAGACATATAAAGATTGCACCCGCGAAATCGTTTGATCGAAATAAATCAAGTTGTACAAAAGTTTTATGTTTTTTCATAAAATTTGTTTACAAATTCACGCCCGGTGGACGATCTCTACCTATCATCTATTCTCTTCAAATCAAATTTAAAATGTCTTTGAAGATGCATGAAGACCTTTTTGAAGACAATGTACAAGATAACAACTGAGGATGATGTCTGCCCAAGTCATGAACCCTTCATCCGAATGGAGGAGAAACAAAACCAGTTATCCATATACTTCTCAAATTCCATGGGGGTAATTTACATGAAGTGCTCCATAAAATCATCGATGCTCATTGATATGAGCCTAAACTATCTACAAATTCAAATGCTCCTTCATATGAGCCTAAACTATCTCTATGACTCCTTGACACGAGCATAAAATGTCTACAAACTTGAAAGCTCCCTGATATGAGCATAAAATGTCTACAGATTTGAAGGCTCCTTGACATGAGCATAAAATGTCTACACAAATCAAGATCTCCTTGACACGAGAATAAAAAGTCTGCAAGTCAAACATCGAAGGCTCCTTGACACTAGCATAAAATGTCTACAAGTTTGAAGATCTCCTTGACACGAGAATAAAATGTCTACAAATCAAATGTGAAGCTCTTTGACATGAGCGTAAAATGTCTACAAATTTGAAGGCTCCCTCACACGAGCATAAAAGGTCTACATATCAAGATCTCCTTGATACGAGTATAAACTATCTGTCAAATCAAATCAAGATTCCTTGATACGAGTTCAAACTGTCTACAAATAAAGCCAAATGAAGAACTCCTTGAGATGAGTGTAAACTATCTACCAAGTCAAATCAAGAACTCCTTGATACGAGTATAAACTATCTGTCAAATTAAATCAAGACTCCTTGATATGAGTTTAAACTATCTATAAATCAAGTCAAATGAAGAACTCACTAATATGAGTTTAAGCTATCTACAAACTCAAGTCGAAGAGCACCTAGATAAGAGTTTAAACTATCTGCATGTCCAAACCAAATTCATGCTTTCGAGACTCATTCACTACAAAGACATTTCATAAAATTTGTAGTTACAAATTTTTGACACGCCCAGTGGGACAAAATGAAAGTTGTTCATAAAAACTTTTGAGTTGAATATCACGTATCAGTATTAACACTACATGAATTATTAGAATATTCATTTGTGAGTTCTTCCAATATAGGGAAAATAGACTTAGTTTATAAGTTTAATGGGCTACTCCTCCTTCCCCCAATTGGTTTTGGGATGAAAACTCACTTGGGCTTTTCCTGTCTTAGTGCGCTTCATCTACGTAAGACTGCACCCATTTTTTCCCCGTTTCTTACATGGTATCAGGCCCGTTCTATTAAGACCGTACGATAACGTACCCGTTTACCCAGCCTGTTTCTAGTAGGGCTTGGGCACCCGACTCCGTATTTGGGCTTGGGCTTTCTTCAGAAAGGACTCACAAGTGAGGGGGCGTATTAGAATATTCACATGTGAGTTGTCCCACATCGTTTATATATGGAAAATAGACCTAATTTATACGTCTTATGGGCTACTCCTCTTTCCACCAATTGATTTTGGGATAGAACCTCTCTTGGGCTTCATCTAAGCTTTTCCTGTTGATGGTGCACTTCACGTGCGTGAGACTGCACCCATTATCCCCCCGTTTCTTACATGAATGAAGTTCAAAAAGTTCACCACATCTCTACCACTATGTATAAAAAAAAAACTGAATGTATTTTTGTATTTTTCATGGTTAATATCGTCTACCTCTGCATCCCGATCGTAGATTCGTGTACTAATTTCATGGTTGTCGTCTTTGATCAACGTATTCTCTATCAATTAATATACTGCATCGTCCTTATCATTTTTCATCAGGTTCTCTCGGTTGTTGATCTCGGTACGGCCCACGATCCTCCGCCTTATTGCTTTGAAGATTTCCATTCTTATAAACATTGGGGATTCAAAATGTAGAAAACCTCATTCACGTGTTTTTGGTACAACATTCCCTAGATGACGACATTTCTAGGACTTACACAGAAACTTAGTAATTGAGGAGAATTTGAAAAATGTAAAAACAAATGTAAGAAGCTGATAATTGAGTTGAATAACGTCATCTGAGAGATAATTGTTATCATCCGACTCGGCAAGACACCGTTAAGAGGGTTTAAGCAACTTGTTAAATGCGGTCAACTGTTAAACCGACGTGAATCAGAACCGCACCGATCTACACAAAAGAACCGGTCTGAACCACCAAAAACCGAAGTGACTAAGGTTCACCGAGGACTATTCAAACCGAGGTCACCACCTCCTCAAGCAGGTGACAAGGCGCATACGCACACCCATCACACTCTACGAGATTTGTCATCATTCATGCGGGACCCACAGCTCCGAACCGCCACCAAAAGCTACTTTATTCAAAAAAGCAATGCACGGATCCCCATGTATCAGCCCAAAATTACTATAAATAGTGCACCCATGACATTTGTACGGGGATCTCTCTCTCCGAACTGAAAAAACTTTATTAAGCAACACGTAAAAGCCCATCACGGCTCTTCACCTCGGTTCACCTCGGACCGGGGCCATCGTTGAGTAAATCTTACATGCTTTACGTCCAAATCATCCAAAATTATCCACTTAATCATCAATTACATCGTTGTTACAAATCATATAACAACAGTTTGGCGCTAGAGGAAGGGCCCTCATAAGTGATTTGAGGTTAATCTCCGCGTTTTTGTGTAACGGTCATATCCATCATGTCTCACTCAGATCATCGTGGTCACACGTCACGAGACGGCCACAGCCGTAGCGCCGGGCAATCCGCTAGACGACAAGCCGTGGCTCCACCTACACCAGATTATGTTGTTCTGTTTCAAAATCCGGAATTTGCACGTGGTTTTGCCGCGTTAATGGCCCAGACGATGCCGGGAACATCAACGACGGCTCCAGGACACTCCATCATTCCCACGACCCC
>CACSLK010004306.1:4016-20458 GCA_902706635.1 Striga hermonthica
CTTTCTTAAACGTTTTCGATTTTGCTTCAAAACACGATGTGTCGATAATTATATGTTATCCACATCAACTAATGGTGTCGTTTTCGAAAACAAGTCTTTCCGGAGCTGTTGTGTATATTTTCGTACTTGCCCCTATTTACCCTTATTTTCCTCGACTTTTTGAAACGTGTATGATTTTGCTTCAAAACACGATGGGGCAATAAATATATGTCATCCACATCAAATAATGGTCTCGTGTTCCAGAACAAGTCTTTCCGGTTTGCCCCTATTTACTCTTCTTTTTTCTCGACTTTTTTAAACGTGTACGATTTTGATTCTAAACACGATGGGGCGATAAAAATATGTTATCCACATCAAATAATGGTGCCGTGTTCGAAAACAAGTGTTTCTAGAGACGTTGCGTACATTTTCGTACTTGCCCCTATTTACCTTTCTTTTTCCTCGACTTTTTTAAACGTGTACGATTTTGCTTCAAAACACGATGGGGCAATAAATATATGTCATCCACATCAAATAATGGTCCCGTGTTCGAAAACAAGTCTTTCCGGAGATGTTGCGTACATTTTCGTACTTGGCCCTATTTACCCTTCTTTTTCCTCGACTTTTTTGAACGTGTACGATTTTGATTCAAAACACGATGGGGCGATAAAAATATGTTATCCACATCAAATAATGGTGCCGTGTTCGAAAACAAGTCTTTCTAGAGACGTTGCAAACATTTTCGTACGTGCCCCTATTTACCCTTCTTTTTCCTCGACTTTTTTAAACGTGTACGATTTTGCTTCAAAACACGATGGGGCGATAAATGTATGTTATCCACATCAAATAATGGTGCCGTGTCCGAAAACAAGTCTTTCTAGAGACGTTGCACACATTTTCTTACTTGCCCCTATTTACCCTTCTTTTTCCTCGACGTTTTTAAACGTGTACGATTTTGCTTCAAAACACGATGGGGCGATAAATGTATGTTATCCACATCGTGTATCATCGTCTTGTGCCCGTGATCGCCTCTCGTCCGGCCGTTGGAGCCAAATCGTCGAGTGCATGCCCGTGCACCGAGTCCGAGTCAAACCCCGAGTGCGTGCCCGTGCACCGAGTCCATCCGATCAACCGTTTACGCATTGTTTCCGGTAGCCGTGGTCCAAGCACGCCCCTACGTCAGTGACCGTGGCACCGTTCCAAACCGTGCATCGGTCAAGCCGTGTAGTCGAGTTCGTGCCGGCCCCGAGTTGCCACGCCGAACCCGGACCACGGTCAAACCGAGCTGCACATAGTCAAGCAGATGACCGACCAGCTCCGAGTAAGCTGTCGGTCCAGTTCAGTTGAATCGGTCCGGTCAGTCCGGACGGTTCGAGATATCTTTCAAATAGAACTTCAGATAAATTTTAGATTCAGTCAGATTAAGATTTCAGATATATTTAAGATTTCAGATATAGTTACGATCCCAGATAAAGTCAAGATTTCAGATAGATTAAAGATCCAAATATATTTTAGATTTTAGTAAGATTAGATTAATTCAGATTATAGTTCCAGACTTAAAAATATTTTAGAGAACTCTAGAATGCCTCAAAGACAATAATATTCCCAAAATCAGCTCGTAAATCCCTAAAATGATTTTAAAGCTGAGTGAGCGAACCTAGACAACTCAGACAATATATTCGAGTTTTTTTAGTTTAATCTAAGTACTTAGAATATATTTTGTGCTTATATATTTTGTAGCTTGTGGAGAGTCGAGCCTCTGACAGTTGCAAACCATTCAGCACCTGCATTTCAGCATATCAGGTGGGGACCCTGTACTGGGTATTACATCTTCTATAATCGCAATACCATGGTTGAGGTATGTATGTAAGATTCCGCCCGATTAGGGGCAACTACCTAGCGAGTAGATCCTTTCTAGCTAGGTGAATCGAACGTTAGTTAAGATGAGATAAGAATTCTAGTGCAGCTTTGAGTTAAGTGGATTCAGAACTCTAGAGCAGCCTTGAGTTAAGCTTAATTTCAGATGATCTTAGAATAATTCTTCCCAAGGAACATTGATCTAGAGATAGGTTTCGTCATAACCAAGTGTTTCGAATTCCAGTTAGTATCAAGGACTCTAGTGCAGTTGTGAGTTAAGCTCCAACCTTAGAAGTGCATAAGAGTTAGTTTTGCCCTAGTATGGGCAACGACCTTCAAATTACGTCCTTCAGTTGCTTATCGTGAGCGTAAAGACCTAGTGTCCTTCTCGCCTATTAAGCAGTCAGTTGAGCAGAAATTACATATAGTAAGTTGAGCAGCTATTCGAGATAGTCAGTTGAGCAGCTATTAGAGATAGTCAGTTGAGCAGTAGTTATAGACATTGTACTTATTTATACGCATTTGTGATGTGTTCTATCATATTAGATGTATGCTTAGGTTGTGATGTGTTCTATCATATTAGATGTATGCTTAGGTTGTGATGTGTTCTATCATATTAGATGTATGCTTAGGTTGCGATGTGATTTATCATATTAGATGTATACTGAGGTTGGGATGTGCTTATCATATCATATGTATGTTTAGTTCGTGATGTTGCAGTTATAGTTAGTGAGTTGAGCAGCAATTATAGTTAGTTAGTCGAGCACCCATTATAGTAGACAGTTGAGCGTTAATTATAGTTAGCCAGTCGAGCACCCATTATAGTAGACAGTTGAGCATTAGTTATAGTTATCCAGTCGAGCAGAAATTATAGACAGTCAGCTGAGCATCGGTAATAGGCAGTCAATTAAGTAGCAGCTATAGATACTGTGCCGATTTAGGCATTTATTGGATGAATGTTTAATCAGTTAGTAAAATGTTCATCATCATATCGTTTCTGCCGATTCAGTAAGTACTTGCTTATATGCCGATGTCATGATATGTTATTATGTTAGTTGTATATTTCAGTGCTGGTTCCGGCGGAGCACGTAGATTATTTATGCTCACGCCCCCCACTAACCATTTTTCAGGTGACGGTGTCGAGCGTGGAGTGTGAGCCGATGATGTGGTGGCGGTCATAGCAAGGATATTTTTAGTAGACATGTCATGTATATTTTAGCGTGTTTTAGTTATTATGCCTTGTTGATGCATGCTTACATTTACTTCCGCACTCAGTATTTCAGTACTTAGAATTTCAGTCTATGCATGCTTAAATCCTGAGATGTTTAGAGTAATGAATTATTCTCGGTTGCATGCCTAGTTGTTTAAAGATATTAAAGATTAAAGATTTAAGATTAAAGTTGAATAGCATCCCGCATATTAAGGTTAAAGTATTTTCGAAAATTTAATATGAGTTTCGAAAATTAAAACAGAGCATTTCTTTTATAGCGCGAAAAATTTACTCTGATTTTAGTAAGTTTAGGCAGGGTGTTACAACCTCGGTCTTCTATGGCTTGGCGGGCTCGGTATGCAGACCGGGGTGACTGTCAGCCATATTGTTGTTGGCACTAATCCACTTAATACGCGGTTTTAAAGGTTTCTAACTTTGGGTTACCGAGTTGGATGATAACAGATAGGCCCCCAGTATCGGCGGGCATACGAAGTGATGTCTGTCGATACTGCAAGATGGATTGAGACTTCGACTCGGTAACAACCTGTAGGGAGGAAGTGCTCATTTTGAGGCGCCTGTATGTGCGAAATTACCGAAGTGGATTACGCACTTCGAGATGGGGATTAATTTCTGAGGTGAGAACACTTGGCGAAAATTTGTGCCAAATTTGGGCAGTAATGAGAAAGATCTGAAGAGGCGTGTCGGTCGGCAATTAAATGTGCAGTATGAAGAGTCGCGCCGTAATGGTCTTAAGTACAGTAACGGCTACTTTAATAAAATAATGGCCACTTGATTGCACCGTTTGAGAAGAAAGGTCGCGTCGATCACACGTGCCGTCGATTGAGAACCCTAAAGGTCAGAAATTAGGGCTTATAAATAGGGCACCGAGATTTTTAACCAAACTTTCTCCACTTTCGCTTTCATCCTTGAGTTCTTGCAAACAGTAATCTTGCTATCGAATTTCCCTTGCAAAATCGAGAGTTGCTCCTTGTGCGCTATTTGTTTGCAGATTCCTTGGTAAGTTTTATCGTCGATTTTTATTTGCTTCTTTGTTTTGTATTCTTCTTTTTGTTCGATGGCGTCGAAGGGGAAGGGTAAGGTCGTCGCAAGTTCTTCTAGTACCGAGTCGGTTCCGTTGGAGGTGTATCATGACTCGGAATTGGTGGAATTAGCTTTTGATATCATCGGTGGGATCTGATGCTAGTGAGGCACTTGGATATTAAGTCGAATGACGAGGACGACGACTGTGTGATGGAAGAAAATGTGGCCGATATTGAGGAACCTCATTGGAGGAGGCCGGTAAGAAAGTGGCCCGACCTGACGGTCGATTTTGAAGGTGAGCCTAGCATCTTAACGGACGCCAACGTGGTGATGCTCCGGGAACAAATACGGATTCCGCCCTTGGTGAAAATTTTTGCTCCTTACCCGGGTGAAAGGATAACAAGTCTTCCTCCGGGCTGTGTCAGTGTCTTCGCGGAGAGTCTAAGGTCGGGACTGAGATTTCCGTTGCCGAATTTTATTACGGAATATCTACGAAGTTGGGGGTTACCGTTATGCCAGATTACCCCTAACAGTGGGAAGAAGATAATTGGTTTGATGGTGTTGGTACACGAACGGGGTGAAGGGTTGCCGTCGTGTGACGAAATTCGGAGTATCTATGCCTTTAAAAAGAGCCCGAAGAGGAGGGTAGCGGAGTCTTCATGTTGTTTCTTTGCTGGAGCAAAACCGCAACACGGTCTTGAGGTCGGTGAATAATAACCGACATTCCGGAAACCCTACATGGTTTTCAGGAATAATGGCTATGGTTCGGAGGAGAATGGCAATCTGAGAGTTTTTTCCATGAACCTCGGATAGACGGGATGACAATTCCGATGTATATTCATTCCGGAGCAAGTGAGTTTATTTTATTCTTTAGTCCTTGTATATTTCTCTGATGTCGATTTTGTTATGTTTACTAACAGGTTGGAACTTTTACCCTTTGTAGAAAAAGAGACGAAGCAGAGGGAGCCGAAACTGAGTCCGGAATTCGGTGGAAAATTGCTTGTACTAGCCGGCCTTGATAAAGATATCTGGGACTATAGGAAACTTGTCGTTGATTCAAAACTTGAAGCTGTCGGTTTGTCTCTTGGAGTTTCGACCTTTAAATTCGACCCCGGTAAGAAAAATTTGATGCCCTGTGTTTTTACTGATATGTCGATGCATGTAAAATAATTGTCGTTGGCTTTGCCTGTTTGATGTCTCGATGCAGTATATTACCCGTTACTTGGATTCCTCAGTTACTGGACTGTTAAGGACGCCAAAGACTTTAGGCGTCGTTATCCGAACAAAGATCTTCAGTCTAAATTCGGTAAGAGCCGAGATCTACGGTTGACTAACGCCATGAGGAGAGATTTGGTGCAAGCATTAGTGAAGAGGACCGCTGGCCAGAAAACCACTGGTAAGAAGCCGACCGAAGTGGGGTCAAGCGCAACGTCGGCGGCTGTCCTGGAAAGTCCGAAGTCTCAGCAAGAGGTTGCACCTACCGAGGTGCTACCAGTTGTGAACGCAGCTGCAATTAATCAAGCTGAGCCCGAGCCAAATATGATGGGGACCGAGATGGCCGTGGTTGAGCTAACACACTCCGAGGTGCCGAGAGAAGAGCCGGAGAAACTATCATCCCTTCCGAAGTCTGTGGAGTCCGCACAGCCGGAGAAGAGGAAGAAAAGAAAATTGGTGAAGATGTCCGATGTAGGAGCTTCTTCCGGGGTGGAAAAGAGATCGAAGAAGAAGAACGACTCCGATCGTAGAGCTACAGAGAATGGCAGTGATGAATCTCTTTTGTTTGAGAAGTCGTTCTTATCTATTGACGACGAGAGAGCTGCGAACGTGAAGGTACCCGAAGGCGTGGTTGAGGAGTGGTTCACCACTTTCCAATCAGTTAAATCTCCTCACATGTCCTCGAGGATTGAAATGTCGGAGAATGCAAAGAGTGCAGCATGTGTGCCTCTGATGGTGTGGGACCCCGAATTCGAAGTGGGGGTCTCTTCTTTGTCCAGTGTGGACAAGTTGAGTTATGCCAAGGCGTGCCTGGGTCGAGCCTTAGTGAGTTTGGTGGCGGCTGAGGACGACCACAGCCGAATTGCCGCCCAGTTGGAAGGGAAAAAACAGACTGTGACTGAGAGAGATGTAATGATCGCGTCTCTAAAGGATGAGGCAGCTAAGGTCGAGGCCGAGTTGAAGGAAAGAATCTCTGACCGAGATGCTCAGCTTGAGGCAGTGCAGAACGAGGTGGCCGCATTATCTGAAGAGAAAAAGTCTCTCCACACAAAGATGGAGGAACTTAAAGCGTGCCTGGCCTTTGTTGAACAGCATTCCAAGGCGTTGGAAGCCAAGGCAGAGGAAATGGAGGAGAAGCTGTTGAAGGAGAAGACTCAGCACGACGAGACTCGTAAAGAATGCACCGAGGCTCGCGAACTGATGGGCCGACAACGGGATGCACATCAGGCCGAGATGGCCAAACTTGAAAAAGAGAAGTCTTCCTATGGCGAGACCATGTATGAAATTGGCTTTCAAGCCGGAAAAGACTCAGTTCCCGAAGTGGAAGCTCCTCAGGCCGGTGAAAACGCCAAGGTGCAAGCCGCAGACACCGGCGTAAATGATGAGGTCGTCGGACCCGACCTAGAAATAGAGATGAATACCTGTCTTAACCTCCGTTGGGTGATTGAGCGATATACTGCCGGCTACTATGACATTGATGAGCTGCGCTTATTTTTGTTCCACAAGCTCGAAAAATATGGCTTTGACATGGAGGTCAAAGGCATGCACGTGGAAGCTGATGAAGATAAACGGGAGTTTTGTGAATGGATGCTCCGTCGGGCAGAGAAAATGACGGCTAACCCCGACTTGCCCCCGCTCTCCAAAGAAAGGGCAGCTCTTCTCCGACGTGCTTACGTTAACATGATTTTGGAGGGAGAAAAGGAGAAGAGAAAAGAGCTGGCAGATATCTACATCACGACTCTTGCCGAAGTGGAGGTGGAGCAGAACTTCGATAATATGACTCCCGGTCAGATTCGGAACACTGTCAAGGCTTACATCGAAGAGAAGGCCAAGTCGACAGACAGGGAGGTTGAGTTAATCAAAGTCGTCACTCCAGCTGAGGGCAAATCTGACGAGGTGCAAGATCCACGTGATGAGCTCATCCCGGTGTCGGACGCAGCTATTGATGCCGCGGCCAAGGCGAAAGAAGTAGCTGTTTTGGAGTGACTCCAGAAATAATTGTCCTCAAAAGTAGAAGCCGGAGAGGGTAGCGGCAGTGGCCGAGATGGAGGCAATGGAGGTGATGCCGCTTGAAGATTTTGAACACTAGTATTTTTCTGTTTTTAGTTTATTATATCGAAGTATGTAGTCGGGGTGTCAGCATGTTGACATTCTTAGTAGGAAATATGTAATCATGAATTTTCCCGACTTTATAATATAAATTATGAATGCTTGTGTTATCTCGATTTTATTTTGCTGTGCAAGGTCAGCAATTTTTAGACCAAGTGTAATGAACTCGGTGCATATATAAGGCTCACCTTTCAACTCGGATTTATTTATATTGATAACCGAGTTGTGGGCTTTTTGATAAAAATGAATTCCGAGTTCCACTTTGATCTTTCTTATTGAATTCGGCTAATAGTGTAAGTCGGTATGCAAACTTACTGATAATTTGCAGAACTTAACACATTCCGAGCTGTACATATGACAAATAGGGTTCACCGAACTTCGTCAGAGTTCGATTATGGAGTGGCCCCAACCGAGTTATTCATTCTGTATTCGGTTGTTAGTGGGACCCATCAAATCATGTTTGTTGAAGTGACGTGGACGAGCTTCAACCCCAACCAAACCATGCGTGGGATGTGGATGTATTACGAGGCATCAGCGAGACCGAGTGTCGCAATGTTTACATCGGTACAAAATATTAATAGAATCGAGTTTCAAAGTATTTTACATCGGTACCGAGCTGTTGCTCGGATTTCAAAAGTGAAAGTCTTTGAACTTTCATTACATTAAAAGAGCATCTTCGTTTCCTCAAAGAGGCAAAAAGAAGGTCCGTTCAAAAGGAAAATCGGCTGCCCGACTTCAGACCATTCACTGCTAGAACTTCTTTAGGAATACAACGTTCCACGGGTATTGATGTAGAGTCCCGTCAGGATGAGCGAGCCGATATGCTCCATGGGGTAGGACTTCAATGATCTGGAACGGTCCGTCCCACTTCGGTTTAAGTGGACCGGGGTCTGGCCCCATGATTCGCTTAAGGACTAGATCTTCAACTCAGAAAGAGCGAGGCTTGGATTTGGAATTGATATATCTCTCGCTTTTTTGTTTGTAGGCGGCATTTTTTAGTTCGGCGCGAGTACGATGTTCTTCAAGCAGGTCCAAATTAGCTTTCATGTTGTCCGAGTTGGACTCTTCGGTGAAATGCTGAATCTGATAAGTCGGTGCACCGAGCTCGACTGGGACCACGCCTTATGAGCCGTAAGTTAGTGAGAATGGAGTTTCGCCAGTGGAAGTCCTGGTAGTTGTTCGATATTCCCATAGGACGTGCAGCAGCTCTTCTGGCCAGGCCCCTTTGGCGGCATCAAGTCGGACTTTAAGGGCGTTCTTTATGAGTTTGTTGACAGCTTCAACTTGGTCATTGGACTGTGGATGATACGGCGAAGAGAAGAAGTGTTTGATGTTATATTCTTCGCAAAGGTACTCCGAAGCGGCAAATGATGGACTTCCATATGAAGTCAACAACTTTTTGTTCGTTTATCATGGCTAATGGTTCAGCTTCAGCCCATTTGGTGAAGTAGCTAACCGCAACAATGGCAAATCGGACGCCACCTTTTCCGGTTGGTAAGGGACCTATGAGCTCAATCCCCCATTTGGCGAAAGGCCATGGACTGTAAACCGACTTGAGCTCTTCAAGGAATTGATGAATATTGGGTGCAAAAAGTTGGCACTTCGGACATTTTCGGACCCACGCAGCGGCATCGGTTTGTAAAGTAGGCCAATAGTAACCTTGTCGCAAAATCTTGTAGGATAAGGCCTGCGCACCCGGGTGACATCCACAAATCCCTTCATGCATTTCTTCAAGAACGTATCGCGATTCAGACTCAGTTAAACATTTTAGAAGTGGGACTGAATATCCCCTTTTGAACAAGGTTCCATTATCCAATGTGTATCGAGCTGCTCGAATCCGAAGTGCCCGAGCTTCTTTAGGGTCGGGAGGTAAGGCCCCAGTTTCCAAGTATTGAATAATAGGATCCATCCAAGTCGGTGGTTTTTGCGAAGTTACCGGATCGATGGTTGCAACTTCGGAAAAGAGGGTCGACGGTTGTTCTTGCTGACCGACTTGGACATACTCCATGCTCTCCATTCCGGTACTCGAGGCTAGTCGGGACAATGCATCTGCTTGTACATTAAGAGTTCGGGGAATGTGTTCGACATCGACAGAGAGTTTCGATAACTTTTATTTTGCCAAGGATATATATGATGTTAACCGAGGTTCCTTGACTTCATACAAGCCATTGATTTGATTGACCAAGAGTTGTTAGTCTGAGAAGACTTGGAGGTACTTCACGTTCATGGATTCAGCTAAATTCAATCCAGATAGCAAAGCTTCATATTCGGCCTCGTTGTTGGTAGCGGGAAAAGGAAATTTAACCGAATGACAGAACAATCGATTTTCTGGGTTAGCTAAGACTATTCCCGCACCTTCTCGGTTTGCTGTAGAAGATCCGTCAATGTAGAGAACCCATGGTTGGTTGTCTTCGTGAGCTTCTACAGCCGGCGTGAATTCGGCAATGAAGTCGGATAGGACTTGTGCCTTGATTGCAGTCCTCGGTTGATAGTGAATGTCGAACTGTCCGAGTTCAATGGCCCATTTTATCATTCTCCCAGAGGTGTCAGGTCGGTGTAGGACCTGTCGTAGTGGATATGAAGTGCGGACAGTAATGGAATATTCTTGAAAATAGGGTCGCAATTGCTGAGCAGCAGTGACAAGTGCAAACGCTAACTTCTCCATAGGGGGATAGCGTAGTTCGGCATCGTGTAGGGCCTTGCTGACATAGTAAATATGTGACTGTAACACCCCTTCTTCACGTATCAAGACGGCGCTGATCGCCGAATCACTAACTCCGAGGTACAAGAATAGCATTTCCTCGGGTTTCGGCTTCTGTAATGTCGGAGGGGAAGCAAGAGTTTCCTTAATGCTGGTGAGTGCTTTTTGGCACTCTTTGGTCCATTCAAAGTGCTTTCCTTTCTTGATTGCTTCGAAAAATGGTTTTCAACGATCTGTAGTCTTGGAGATGAACCGACTAAGCGCGGCAAGTCGGCCAGTTGGGGCTTGAACACCTTTGACCGAGGTCGGGGGCGTTAAATCTTGAATGGCTTTTATCTTGGCCGGATTGGCCTCGATTCCACATTGACTGACCATGTAGCCTAGAAATTTTTCAGACTCGACTCCGAAGGTGCATTTCTTAGGATTTAAGACCATGGAATAAGATCGGAGAATATCGAACATTTCCTGAAGGTGTGTTACATCGTCAGAAGCATGCACCGACTTGACAAGCATATCGTCTACGTAGACTTCCATGATATGACCTATCAAATTAGCAAACATCTTGTTGACAAGACGCTGATAAGTGGCCCCAGCGTTTTTTAACCCGAACGGCATCATGGTATAGCAGTACAAGCCTCGGGCCGAATAAAACGAGGTGTGCTCCGAGTCCTCGGGATCCATAGGAATTTGATTATAACCGGAATAAGCATCCATAAAGCTCATCAGCTTGTGTCCCGAGGTGGCATCAACCATGTAATCTATGTGAGGAAGAGGATAACTGTCTTTTGGGCACGCTTTATTTAGATCGGAGAAGTCAATACATAACCTCCAAAGACCATTGCTTTTCTTGACAAGGACTGGGTTTGAGACCCATGTCGGGTACTTAGCTTCCTTGATGAACTTGTTGTCGACGAGTTTCTTGACTTCCTCCTCCAAGGCTTTGTGGCAGTCTGGTCCCAACTTTCTACGTTTCTGCACGACTGGCCGGACAGTTCGGTCAAGACTTAACTTATGGCTAGCGACAGCGGGGTCGATTCCCTTCATGTCTTCGCGTTTCCATGCAAAAACGTCAGAATTGTTTCTAAGGAACGAAATGAGTTCAGACCGGAGAGGTTCTTGGAGATGACTCCCAATACGCAACGATTCTTGACGGATCGACTCGTCAACATAAATCAACTCCACTTCTTCTGCAGGCTCAACTCGATCACTTCGGCTTTTTTCTTTGAATTGAGTTCTTGGGTCCAACTCATCTTCTTCGGAAACTGGTTCTTTTTCGGGTCGTCTACCTCGGTCCTCAGATAAAGGGTCTGAGGTGACGGGGACAACAACTTCGTGACTTGGTTCCTCGGAAATCATATTATCTGAAGTGACTAATGGTAAGGAATTTCCTTCGTTAACCGAAGTGGTGGAATGGATTCTGGCAGACGGTATGAAAGTGATAAGTTCTCGAGCTTCTCGTTGATCTCCATAGTGTATTCCTTCACCACGTGTCGTTGGGAATTTAAGTGCATAATGAAAGATGGAAACCACAGCTCGGATTTTATATAGAGCAGTTCTTCCGAGGATCGCGTTATACTCATTGTTGATGTCAAGAACTTTAAAGGTCTCCATAACAAGCTTGGTAACGTGCCAAATCTGACTGGTAAGGTAATTTCACCGATGGGCTTCGAAATGCTTCGATTAAATCCCTGTATTTGATCGTTGCAAGGTCGGATATCCGCTAGGTCAAGACCCATTTTGTCAAAAGCCTGAGTAGGCCCCAGTATCAACCATGACACGGTGAACTGGGATCCCGCATATTGGAACGGTGATAACGAGTGCGTCGGAATGAGGGTGTGCAAAATGATTTGCATCTTCCATATTGAAAGTAATGGGGCAGTTTCGAGCATTGAGAACGTCTCGCAGATCGGTGGTAAAGACATGTTTGTCCGAGTTATAGGCTTGCCGAGCGTAGGCTTTGACTTGCCGGCGAGATGAGGTACTTTGGGAATTATTAGTATTCACTCTGTGGACCGTTATTTGCATCGGACTGGGAGATCGGCTTCGTTTGCGTCCTGGGGAGTTTCCAGTTATTTCGGTGTTGATCGTCCCCGAGGTAAACATGAACACTTCTTGTCTCCTTGCCTGATGCGTTTTGGCATAGCACTTCGATCCTCATCTTCGTCCTCATCATAAGGTTCAATTTGACGTCCCGGCCCCCGTTTCTGAGGATCAATGTTGCGATAGAACTTCCTGAGTTGCGGATGACCAATTAAACGCAACAAGGCAGCTAACAGACTTAAACACTCATCAGTGTTATGCCCTGGTGATTTGTGGTAGTCGCAATACCGAGATTTATCCAACTTCTCCTCGGGCATCTGGAGTGGTTTGGGGTCGGGCAAAATGCCCTTTCCTTTGATTTCCTCATAGATGGTGGCAGCTCCAGCTGAATAAACAGTTTGATAACTGGATTTCACGTTGGTAGCATACTATTTTCGAGCTGCTCTGATGTCGGGGTCGTTGGCATCTCCCCGGGGGTAACCTTTAAATTGAGCCTTGTTTTGCTTATCGAAGGACTTGTTTTTCTTCCTATCATCGGCTCCCGACTTGGATGACTTCGGATTGAAATTAAAATCGGGGATCGACATCGCTTCCTCGGCAATGATATGTTGCTGAGCTCGGGCAAGGAATTCCTGGAAGGTGTTTGGCTTATTCTGACATAATGTCTAGCGAAAAATAGAGTTCGGTTTCAGGCCCGCAATCGCCATTACAAGCAGGGTTTAGGGATGACATGGCTCCATATTTTGGACTCGGTCGTTAAATCGGGCGATATAGTCTTTGACACTTTCATCATCTTTTTGAGTCACATTTGCAAGGGATTCTTTTGGAACTAAACAAACTTGGGCCTCGATGAAGTGAGATCGGAAAGCCGACCTCAGCTGTTACCACTTTCAAATAGAATGAGGGGGTAAAGAGTGGTACCATTTTTGAGCTCGAGGCCCCAAAGTAAGAGAGAACATGTGACACCGAAGTGCGTCCGAGGCCCCATGGAGATCCATCCATGATGTGTAGTGACCGAGGTGTGAGTCGGGATCCGACGTTCCATCATATAATCCGATTTGAGGGACTTTGACTTTTTCGGGTACAGGTTCCGAAGTGAGCTCAGGCGTGAGAGGGGAGTCGGCTTCTAGGTATACTTGTGCCGAGGTCGAGGCCCGTCGAGGAGGATCTTCGAGCATCCTTTGCCGACTCTCCAATTCGGCGATCTTCGTCGCAACGTTTCAAGTTCAGAGGATTCTTGGCGAGCTCGGTTTCTTTTTATGTGTTGACGAAGGTCGGTCTGCGCCGGGTTGGAGGGGATTCGGTGTCGCGTATGAGGTGGCAAACGCCGTGAATGTCCAGATTGACTCTCGGCGGTTTCTTCACGAGAAATCACAAGGGGAGTACGCCCAACGTCGGCGTGGCGTGTGGTTTTTTCTGGGTGCGGCTACGACGTTCGACTGCGAGGTTGAGACGTGGCGTGAGAGGTGGTTCTGTCACTGTCTTGACGCACCGGTGGAATCTGCGGGTTAGCAGGAGTCGTGGGTATTAGGGAATGTCCTGGTGCAGTCGTTGATGTTCCAGGGATTGTTTGAGCCGTCAGAGCGGCAAACCGGCGTGCAAACTCCGGATTTTGGAATAGAACAGTATAATCTGGTATATTGGGGGTTGCTGCTTGGCATCTGGCGGATTGAGCAGCACTACGACTGTGGCCATCTCGCGATGTATGACCACGATGATCTGAATGAGACATGGTTGCAGCGATTGATGTGGGTAGCAAAACAAGAATCGGAGATTAACCTCAAATAACTTATGAGGCCCTCCTTCTAACGCCAAACTGTTGTTATGCGATTGTTAACAACGATTCGATGATAGATTTACTTGATGATTATTAGTGATTTGAATGTAAAATAAGCGTGAAACATTCAACAATGGCCCCGGTCCGAGGTGAACCGAGGTGAAAAGCTTCTGTGAGCTGTTTCGTGTTGCATTGTAAAAAGTTCGGGGATCGAATCTCGTACAAGTATCATGAGCTTGCTATTTATAGTAACTTTTTGAGATACATATCGGGATTCGTGCATTGCTTTTTCCATAAAGCCACTTTTTGGTGGGCGGCATGTAGTGGGTCCCACTTGAATGATAGCAGATCTCGTAGTTTGTGAGAATGGCGTGTAGGCTCCTTGTCACCTACTTAGGAGGTGATGACCTCGGTTCAGGGCGACTTCGGTTCATAATGACCTCGGTTGTGAGGATCACCTTGGTCTTCTATGGCTTGGCCGGCTCGATATGCGGACCGGGGTGACTGTCGACCATATTATTGTTGGCACTAATCCACTTAATACACGGTTTTAAAGGTTTCTAACTTTGGGTTACCGAGTTGGATGATAACACGCCCATATAATAGCATGAAAGGAGCAAAATTTTCTTTCTCACCATGCTTCTCGTTGTCAGTTCACAGATCTCTTGGTTTTACCACCTTCATGCATATGGATGTATCGTTAGATAAAGATGAGGTTCATTACAACAAATTCCCTTGTATTAAACTAAATGTGTGCGTTTTCTCCTTGTAATTTAAAAATTGCATCAAACCCCTTTGTATTTAGTGTTGGCCAGCTGACGCTCCCCAACTTATGTTTAGATGCTAACACCGTTGGATATATATCAAACTTCCTGTTATGCCCCTGTCATTTGAGTCGGAGCACCAACACTGTCTCTTTAATTGTTCTCTCTCCTCAAAAGGAGAAAAAATCTAAATTTTACAAAAAAAAAGAAAAAAGAAAAAAAAATTAGATCTCAGCCGCCTACTATATTTTGAAGACGTTGATACCGCCACCGCCACCGCCGCCTACATTCGTCGTCGCCTCCTCTAGAAAGAGTTATCCCTCGACTTGTACAGGCAAGGAGCACTTTTGATGGTCTCCAATGTGCTGCTGCAGGTGGAGGATTTCGTCTCTTGCGGTTGAGAAAGCTCGGGTCTCCTCTGCTGTTGGCGGTCTTTGTTGTAACCATTTTTGTTGCATTTTTCGCTATATTTTTGTTCTTCTTTCCCCCTAATTTTTCTTCATTTTAGGTTATTTCGTGAGTTTTTAGTTCGTTTTGTGTTTTATTATGTGTTTTGTTCTATTTTGGTTTTCTTTGTGTTTTTCGTGTGTTTTTCCGGTTTTTCTTTGTTTTTGGTGTGCATGTCGGAAGTCTCGTGAGGAGTTGATTACAGACCAGGCAATCATGGTTATGTAGATGGATTTGTTGGCTACACATAGAAAAAAAAATGGAAGTTGATTTCGAGTTTGGATGAATCCGGACGGAACAAAAACGCGAAGCCGCGCAAGTTACCGACCCTTTAAAGGTAGAAAATTCCACATAATTTTTACTCTAGGCAAAAGTGTGGTTTGCAAGCATCATTGGATAGAGGGGTTCATTAGCTACGCGTAGGAAAAAACGGAATTCAATTCCGAGTTCAGACGAGCCCATAACAAGCCCGAGAAGCAGAGCTGCCCGAGACGTGCGCGAATGCGCGCGGAAAAATCACTTTCGGTTTTGGTCCGAAAATTCCATCTTTTATCTCAAATTTCTTATCTTCTTTCACCTTTTCTTCCATTCTTTCTTTAGTAGATGAATTGTGGTTGATTTTTAGTTGAATTGTGGTTATTGTTGGTAAATTGTGGTTGATGTTGGTGGATTATGGTTGCTGATATATCTATAAATAGCTCCATCATCTAACCAACATCTATCCCTCACAATCCAAAATATTCTCATCCTCACCACTACCATCATTCTTATATGTTGTCTTAGATTAGTTTCTCTTTTGGTTGTGAATTTTGGAGGTGTTCTCCAAGGCTTGTACTTGTTCCGGTGTGGCGTGCATTTGTTTTCGGTTTGGCGTTTATATCAACTTTATTTCTCGACTTGGATTACTTGTAAGTTGTTTTTCTTGTAATGATAATTTGCAATGAATCTTATGTTGAGTTTATTTTTTTTTTATATGAATAGCTAAATCATTTGCTAGGGATAGGATAAATATTTGATTTCGTATGTGATTATCGTACTCGTCGATTGTTCACTTTGTATGAGTTAATTCTAAATTCAGTTTTTGATTTTTACTTTGGAATGACATATTGTTGAAAAGTGACAATTCAACCTTGCAATTTATTTCTAAGTATTGAAGAGTGACACTTCAATGCTAAACTTGTTTTCAAATTGAATATGATGTGCTCTATTGTGACGATCACTATCCGAATAGACTAGACGACTAAAAATCCTATAGTCTATTTTAATTGACTCTTGAACCGAAAGGGAAGAGGTCACTCGATC
>CACSLK010004306.1:24303-34939 GCA_902706635.1 Striga hermonthica
AGTGACACTTTAATGTTAAACTTGTTTTCAAATTGAATATGATGTGTTCTATTGTGACGATCACTATCCGAATAGACTAGACGACTAAAAATCCTATAGTATATTTTAATTAACTCTTGAACCGAAAGGGAAGAGGTCACTCGATCGAGACTCATACAAAATAGACATAATCCGAAAGGTATTGTCTATGTGTTAAACAACTCGTTAATTTACCGTTTATATTTATTCTCATAATTCAAAAGGTATTGAGGATAAATCTCTAAACGTGTAGGTGACTCAAATTCTTTAACCGAACAATCACAAGTCGATAATTGCATTTCGATTCAAAACATTTATTCCCGATTCCCTAGTATCTTTCGTATTTTCTTCATTTATCATTTTAGTTGTTTTATATTATTTATAATTAATAATGAATCATTATCAATCTATCTTGATTAGAATGTTTAGGATTTATTTTGTTTTTATGTGCTATCAATATCAATTCTAAATTCCGAATAGTCTTCCTCAAGAGAACGACCTGGGAAACGAATCATTTGATTCGGTGCTCGGTAAAATGAAAATAATTTGTACACAACAGTCTTACTGGAATCGACCCCGATCAGGTAATCATTGTCGTCGTCGTGTAAGGACAAGAGAGCCAGCGGGCTGTAATTGCTCATAGCACTTGCTGGTACAATTTGGTTGTTTCTTTCATTTTTTTCCGAACACTTATATTTATTGACCGACAGTGGAGTTCTTGGATGGATGACTGCCAAAAATGTGATGTTTTGACTTAATGCAGTTTACTGAACTTCTTATTGTGAATTCATAGATGACTTCATATTGACAATAACACATAGAATGTGATGTATTTTTATTTTTATTTTTTTTATCATTTAATTTCAGTGGAACTGTGTTTCAGATTATGTAATTTTAGTTTGTATATTGAGACTCTTTGTACAAACTTTTGTTTTCTACATCAGCCTTTTCACTTCTTGAAGCCTCTGCCTTTTTTTTTTTTATTTTACAATTTGTCATTTTGAATTTAGATTGGTTGAATTAACCTAAACAAATTATAGTCCATACACAAATTGAAGTGTCATAAAATTTTTTGTTCATATATAATGTTGATGAAATGAATTAATGAATCAGATTGTAATTTTTTTCCCTAAATTTATTGTGTGAGAAATTTCAAGTGTTTCAAAAAGCAAACAGTATGTCGATTTTGGATTCTGATCATTTTTTTGGTTTTTAGATTGTTTATCTTTCTAATTTTTTAGGTTGAAGATGCACTCAAGAGATTTTGGATTATTTTATTTTTTATTCAATGGGGCAAAAATATTAAATTTAAATATTAAAAGATAAAGTTGTAAGAAATATTGAATAATTATCGCAATAGGGGCATGTGTAGTGCACACACCGTCAAGTTGGACGGAGAGGAGGGAATCGTGCTACCATTAGTTAAATACAAAAGGTTTTGATGCAATTTTTAAAATATCAGGGAAAAATGCGCAGATTTTATATAATACAAGGGGGTACAATATATTTTACCCGATGAAAATGATGTAGACTCTTTCTTTCTAAGGGATGACTTCTCGGTCATAGACACATGCCAACCAACCTCAACAATAAGCCAACCCCCTTTGTCTAAAGAGCAAAGAAATCATGATCATAGATTTTCAGTACAAGTTGTTGGATCCAACAAGATACGAAGGGCGCAAGATAGCTATAGCGACGTTGTTCAAAATGCCTGACCCAAAGAACCTTGACTCTTTATCATGTGATCAGAACAGGAATACTGCTCTGGTTCCAAATGAAAGATTGTGTAGAGAGTGCAAAACGTGTTATAACGCGTAATGAAATTAAAAGCAGAAGCGACAAATAAACAAATTCGTCTTCGGACAGTGACATACTACACCTCATAGCCTTTTCATTTGCAAATTGATCGTGCACATGTTGTATAGTTTGGGATTACAAGTTAAGAACTCTCTCCTAAACCTACCAACACTATACCTGGAACTACTAATTACTTCTCTAGCCACAACATAGACTAAAACAACTTATTAGAATCCCTCCAGGCTGATAAAGTACTTAATCCCTAAGTACCCAAAAGTCTATGAGTAAGGACTAAGGACACGAACAACTCTTCAGTACTGTAAGAACACAAAACTGAATAGCTGAAAATCTAATCTATGAAAATGAAAATAAAATGTACGAACTCTCAAAGACTAACTTAACTAACAACCTCAATGATAATTGTAATTGCAGAAGCAACACTCTAAGTCTTCGCCTATATATACAAACTTCAATGCAAAAAGGAGTCTTCACATTTCCCATGTCTTCAGTGTCCTTCCATATGGAGTCGATTTTCTTCCAAAATAGATCAACTTCTTTGATGGGAGATCTTTAGAATTTTTGTTCAATATTTGCGCAAGAACGATGTTGTCTGTTTTCTTGATTCTCCAAATCATGTCCAAGATCTTCATCATTATCTTCATAGCTTAATCTCGATCTTCTCCATGTTAAGTGCTAGATCCTCATGCACAATCAACTCTCCCTACTTTAAATAACACATGCATCTTGTATCTACAAGTAAAAGAAAACTCACCAAGGCAATGCATGATTTAGATTTGGTAAAAGAATATAACTATGATAATAGTCCTCTATAATGCTTACTATAGTAAAAATCTCGAATTATATAGTAATTAATAGTAATATATAGGAATTAAAATGTATACAATAGAGAGAATATAAATATTCCTTTAATTTGTTTGTCGAACACTTGCCAACTACATGTTTTACTGATGTAGAGGAAGCGTACAAGTGGGAAGAATAAACGAGATACTCTTTTGATAAACTCACAATCAATTCATATTTTCATTTCAAAATCAACTGAGTAAACTTGAGGGAGCCCATTATATAAGGCCCCTAATCCTAAACTTAACTTAATCACCAAGAAAACTAAACCGAACTTAATCACCAAGAAAGCTACTAGATGATGATGATGATGATGATAATAATAATAATAATAATGTTGATATCATTTTCAATGAACCAAGTTGAGCAATGTTGATTAGACAATTAAGGTCAGTGTGAGGATAATTAAAATTCGTACGAGTACATGATGACTCCACGGACTTCAAGACAATTGCATAACGAGAGATTCAGCAAGAACCGACATCTCCGTTATTTGACCAATATCTCATGTCGGTTATCACATGTCGGTCACTACATGTCGGATACAACATATCGGTTATAACTGGATGAACCGATATCTATGATGTGCCACTTCAATACTGTAAGGCGGCGACAACTCAGCACAAATCATCATTACATTTGTCCAAGTGGCGTGCTATCAAGAGAAGTAGCAAGAAGCCGCCTTTGACCTTGAGAAATCGCAAGAAGCCGCTTTTGACCTTTTAAATGTAATGATTACTTTACAGATAAATGTTGTACGTAAATATAAAAGGAGAAAACAGTTCTCCACAAAAACAGGGAGAGACAGATATGCAATAATAATATCCAAAAAAAAAAAAAAATTCCATCTCTTTTTATCAAACATATAAGCTTCTAGCGATTTATTCTGAGTTTACTCCAAATCCTTATTGATTATATAGTTGTTCATTTTCATTTGACAACAGTTTGGCGCTAGAAGGAGGGCCACCTTCGTTTTCAAGTTGACTTTCGCGTTCAAGCCTTTTTCACGCTCGAAGCCATCATGTCGCAGTCTGGTCGAGACCACGTAACTCATCCTGGCCAGAGTCAATCGGCTAACCGTTCTCCATGGCGTGCAACACCACCTCCTCCGGTCACGAGCATCCCAAACTTTCTTCAAAACCCGGAGTTTATTCAAGGTTTAACTTCGTTGATAGCTCGAGCCATGCCCAGGAACTCGAATACGGTACCGTTATCGATGTCGTTAACTACTAACCCAACAGAACATCCAACCCACACTTGTCATGATCCTGAAACACGTGCGGCAGCATCCCATGCTACGTCTCAACCTCACCGTACCTCTCCACGTCGAGAAGAGCTGACTCGTATAACAGCTAACCCAATAACGAACAATCAAGCCCCGGAGGAGCCCCCTGTGCAAGAGATGACTGCTGAAAGTCATTCTGCCCATCACCAGAGAATTTCTCCGCGTCCTAGACCCGTTTCATCAGCGCCTCACCCTCGCGAAGATCTGCGGTGTCAAATTGAACGAAATCGTCTTTCAAGACATAGCGCGGAGGAAATTGAAACTCTTCGTAAACGCTTGGCTGAACTTGAGACACGACAGAAGTCGCAGGAAGACTCTCCCCGACATGTCACAACGTCGGGAAATGTCATTATTGAGGCGGATTCCCCTTTAGGTCCGGAACTTACTGCAGAGGCACTTCCAGCTAAGGTAAAAATTCCACAAATTGGAATGTATGACGGTACCTCCGACCCAGATGCGCACTTGGGTCATTATACATCGTGGATGGATTTGCATGGGGCCTCATATGCTTTGAGATGTCGGATGTTCTCTCTTACGCTGGGGCCGCGAGCACAGAAGTGGTATTATACTCTCCCACCGCACTCAATTTGGAAGTGGCAACAGTTACGAGCGGCTTTCCGATCACACTTTATCGGTGCTCAAATTTGCCTCATTCCGAAAGAATCGATCACCAACATTGTGCAAAAGGATGACGAGACTGTTAAAGACTACATGTCTCGGTTCAATGACCGAATTCAGAACATGGAGCCTTGTCACCCTGAAACCTTGTTAGTAACTGCCATTGCTAGACTAAAGCCCAACTCGATGTTTCGTTGGACCCTGTGTCAGAATAAACCTGCTACATTTCAAGAATTTCTTGTGCGAGCTCAACAATTTATTATTGCCGAAGAATCGATGTCGGTTCCCAATTTCGACTTCTCGGTGAAAGAAAGCAAGACTGAACCGGACGCTAAAAAGAAGAACAAGAAGAACTTTGGGAAAGCACAGTTTCGGAACTCTTCCAAAGGATATGAAAATACTCTAGAGTCTCGGGCTGCTCGTGATCAGCATTCAGACAACGTCAGGACAGGTTATCATGCCGTTTATTCCGCCGGAGAAACTACCATATATGACGAACTGAAAGGAAAAGGGATCATCTCAGACCCGAGGCCTGTGAGAACCCCTGAAGACAAGTTGGACAAAACTCGGTACTGTGCATACCATAAGTCTCCAGGACACAATACCGATGAGTGTCTCGGTCTTTTGTCAGCACTCTTACGCTTAATCGGACAACCTCAACTTCAAAAGTTTCAAAATTTTGATAACCGCCGGAAAGGAAGGCCCTTGGATCTTTCAGACGATGAAGATGAAGATAACCGACCCGCTAACCAGAAAAGAGCTCGTGCAAATGATAAGGAGGTTTTTACATTTTCTACCCATGTTGGAACCTCGACTGATAACTACAGGAAGTCTAAGATACATGATGCCTTAGACTCTTCACATTGCATACCTCGAGTCAACTCCAACAACAAACAGTTAGATACGTCTCGACAGAAAGTCAAAGCCTATGCCCGGGAAGCACAGAATGCCGAGAAACGAGTCATGAATGTTGACCTTCGAGATACCATTAACAAACGGAATTGTCCTATCACATTCAGTATCAAAGACGCTAATTTATTTGCTCATCCTCACTCCGATGCTCTATTATAACAGCCCCGATTGGAGGAATTCCTGTTCATCGGATTTTGGTCGACACGGGAGCTTATTCGAGTATTTTAATGCTTCGTACGTTCAAAAAATTGGGTTTTGACCCGGCGGACATTAGACCTTGCAACGACCAAATTCAAGGTTTCAATGGAAGCATTTCTTGTCCTGTCGGCGAAATACTGCTTCCCATTCGATTTGGCGGCTTTGGACCAAAATCTAAGATCATTATGGAGACCTTCAAAATCTTGGATGTTCAGAACGAATATAATGCTGTAATAGGACGAACTGCACTCTACAAACTTCGTGCTGCTGTGTCAATTTTTCATTATGCCCTAAAGTTCCCCACTATCGAAGGAGAAGGCACTCATTACGGAGATCAACGAGAAGCCCAAAGTCTGATGTTGCTCTCAACCTCGCGTAGCTTCAATATGATTGAGGAGCAAGATGCTGATAACTCCGTTGAGCCAAGTAATTCAACTTTTGATGTTGAAAGAACTGATCAATTCATTCCAGATACTGGCGTGCCTCAAGAAGATACCGACATCCCTATGACGTCGGTTTTGCCCGAAACATTAACTGGAGTCCTTGATCAAGAACAACCTTTTCACGAGAAAGATACAGAAATGCACGAAGATATGGATCCACGGATGCAGTTCAAAGATGGGGGTCGCCATGTCCGACCAGAACCAGTTGAAGATGTCGAAATCATTTACGTGGATGGATCGACTCAGCTAAAACCACTGCGCATTGGGACTAACCTTCGAGAACCCATTCGATCAAATCTAATTCAATTCCTCCAGTCGAACTCCGATGTGTTCGCCTGGAAGCATGAAGATATGAAAGGGATTGACCCGCAAAAAGCATGCCATCGCTTGAATTTGGATAAAACTGTCAAGCCTGTTATCCAGAAACGCCGGAAATTTGGCCCAGATCGCCAGAAGGCTCTTGAAGAGGAAGTAAATAAGCTCATAGACAATAAATTTGTCAAAGAAGCCAAATACCCGACATGGATATCAAATCCTGTCTTGGTCAAGAAAGCCACCGGCCTTTGGCGTCTGTGCATCGATTTTTCAGACTTGAATCAAGCATGCCCGAAAGATAGCTATCCCATTCCACACATTGATTACATGGTAGATGCTACGTCAGGACATCAACTTATGAGTTTCTTGGATGCCTATTCAGGCTATAATCAGATTCCTATGCACCCTGATGACGCTGAACATACCTCGTTCTACTCAGCTCGAGGCCTCTATTGCTATGTCATGATGACTTCCGGATTGAAGAATGCAGGGGCCACGTATCAGAGGTTGGTCAATAAAATGTTTGCTCGCCTGATCGGCCACACGATGGAAGTTTATGTAGACGACATGTTAGTGAAGTCGGAACAGGCTTCTGATCACATCACTCATCTTTCCGAGGTCTTTGATATACTCCGAGAATATTCTATGGTGCTTAACCCCAAGAAGTGTACTTTCGGAGTCGGTTCAGGGAAGTTTTTAGGATACATGGTGAGTCAGAGAGGGATCGAGGCCAATCCCGCTAAGATTCAAGCTATACTTGACCTAGCTCCCCCGACATCTATCAAGGGCGTCCAAGCTTTAACTGGTCGACTGGCGGCTCTCAATCGATTCATTTCAAAATCTACGGATCATTGCAAGCCATTTTTTGACGCTATCAAAAAGAAGAAACCGTTCGAATGGACCATGGAATGCCAGAATGCTTTTGACAACATCAAAGAAGTTCTCTTACGGTTACCGACGTTGCAGAAACCACTTCCTGATGAGCCTCTGTATTTGTACCTTGGTGTAAGTAACGTTGATGTTAGCGCTGTACTCATACGACAAAATGGACTTCAACAGTTTCCAGTATATTATGTTAGTAAGGCCCTACATGACGCTGAATTGCGATTTCCGCATATGGAAAAGTTGGCCTTTGCTCTGATCATCGTTGCGCGGAAGCTGCGTCCGTATTTTCTGGAACACTCAATTGTTGTGTTTACGACATATCTGTAATACCCCGTTTTATCGTGGATTAATTGGGAATAAATATTGATTATTGTTATTATTATTTTCCTTATTTATTATTATTATTATTATTAGTATTATTATTATTATTGTTAAATGCCAAATTGCCATTATTTGTTGTTATTAGTAATATTACTATTTTTAATATTAATTGTCTAAATATTATTAATTGTCAAATTGTAATTATTTGTCTGATGCATATTTTTTTATAATTATTATTATTATGATGTGTTTAATTGTCAAATTGCCTAAATATTATAATTATTTATAGTGTCTAATTGTGTATTATTAATACAATAATAAAATGTGAATTATAAATATTTATATGTATATATTTAAAGAAATATTACCCGGTTGTTATTTTACTTTATCGCGCGAGTAAATCGAGTTCGAGAGCCGAATCATTATCTCGAATTCTATTTTCTTCGCGAACCGTATCGAGCCCGAGAAGACCCTTAATCCCAGCCCAATTAGCTTACAATTTTGGCCCAATAATTAGTCCTTAATTCTTCTTTTAAGTTAATTAAACCCTACATGTTAAAAGGGAGAGATTTCCCCTCATCTCTATGAATCGCGCAGCCCTATTTCTCTCCTCTCTCGTCAAATACCGCGACACGAAAAAGCTGAGAAGAGAATTCTTCTCTTTCGCCATCATCGAAATCCACCATCAAGCCTACATCGTTCCCCCACCATCATCTCACGCCTCAGTCGCCATCATCCTTCAGGCATCAATACCGCCGGCGTCCTTGCTCCACCGCGCCCCGTCGCTGCGACGTGCAACTTCCGACGACAAGATTTCCGACGAGTTCCAGCCCTCCGTGAGTTGCTTCCCCTCCACGACGATCGCTGCTGCACTCCTTCGAGTCTGCAACTTCCGACACCATCATCTCCGACCATGAACAGGAGCCCTGCTCACGACGACGAGCTCCTCAGCCGTCACCAACGACCCTCTGCAGCAGCTTCTCGCCGGCTCCTTTCAACGGCAGCGACCTCTCACGCCCTTTGTCTCAGTCCCTTCGCCATCGCTGCGAAATCGTCAGACCTCGTTGGCTACCGGCGAGTTTCCGCTCAGGCCACGTTACCCGCTCGCGATCCTCGGCGTACCCATTGTGTTGCTGCTCGTGAGCCTTCAGTGGGACCTTATTGCTGCCTGTCGAGCGCGACCGAAGCCCTCTCGATTTCAGAAGAACACCCTCGTCCGAGCCGAGCATAACCGTCGAGCCCGTCGTTCCGTCGAACCGTTCGAACCATTCTCGCTCGCTTCCCGAGAACGGTATCAAGTCTCGACCCCTCGATTAATTTTTACGTGTTTATTAGATGCGTTTAGCATGTTCTATGAATTAGTATATAAATGCCGATGATTTTATGTGTTCGTAATTGGTTCATTGTATATATTAATGTGTAGACGAACTCTTCGATTTTGATAAATCGGAAGAGACCTCATCATTCGTGTTTAAGTTACTGTGGAATGGAACAATTTATCATCCTTGGTCTTATGGTGAAGACCTCGGGCGATTTTATCGTAAATCGAGTCTTAGAGATATTATCGAACGTGTTTAGTGGCTATTTTGTAATAAAATCATAATAAATTCTATGCTTCTCCGATTATCATGAAATTTTATATGTGATGACCTGTGTTAATTTTATAGCTCGTGTAAAAAATTCAAATTTTTCGGAGGTCTGTAGCTATTTTTAAAAATTATAGTGACTTCTGTTCAGATTCATGTTTAATTCGTAATAAATTGTGTAGTGCACCAAAATTCATGACATTTTAATATGTTGTCTATCTGCCAGATTTAGTTGCTATGTAAATTTTTTAGAATTTTTGGATTAATATTGATAGGGTAAATAATTCATTTACGGTTTCTTCTGAATAGTGTTTTTATTTTGATAAATTGGTTAGTTGTTGGAAAATTCTGAGTTTTGGCTGAGATGCTTGTTTTATGTGTACTAGCATGTTGTAAAAATATTGGAATTTTTGGAGTTGGAATTGGTTCGGTTTTAATTAAAACTCGATAACTGCTGAATCTTTGTATGAATTTTCATAAATTGTGAATTTGTAGTAAATTGCTGGGATTTTTATATGTTTATTCTTAATTGCTGAGCTTTCTCCAATAAAAATCTTATTTGCTAATTCGTTCGTTAGTTCGGGCTTTGAATTTTATGCTCGTTTTTGCTGATACCGTATTTGAATTTTATAAAACCGTGTACTTTGAATTTGAGGCTGAAACTTGGTGATTTGTCTAAGTATTGGGAAGTGTATTTTTGGTTAAAATTGCAAAGTCTAATTCATAGGGCAACCTGTTCAACTTAATTTTAGTGATTATTGGCTAGTGATTGTGAAATATGATTTTTGTGTTTAAAACAGTAAATCGGCATACTTTCTGTTTCTTGTTTGTGGGACTTGGTCAATCATTACTATGATTTACGTGAACTCCCATGTATGATTTGTTTGAGTATAGTGTCGAGTCTAAGTGTTCCAAAATCCACAGGACTTCACGAACAACTTGGTTGAATCAAGTTCGACCAATGTATGCTTGTGATTGTTCTCTAAGGTCAAGTAGGTGTTGATCTTTAGTATATAATTGTTGTAGGTGCCTAACGAGCCGTGCTCGCTGCCTACATCCGTTTGTGTGCCATTTTTCTCCGTTGCTACACCAGGTGGGTTTACTTATTCAAAACTTGCTATGCCATATATGTGTGTTTCATGTTGAATGGGTATGATTTTAGTATGTACGTAAACCATGTAGCCTATCGATGTGAGCTGTTACGGCCGTCGGTACGGTTGTCCCCGTCGATGTAATACGGTTGCCCTTGCGAGGCAAGTCTCCGTAAGACATAATGAAAGGTCGTACCTTGTCGTATGGCACGTACCCCCATGAGTTAGGGTAATGAATCTCCTTTCCTTGGCTAATGAAAGATGTGTACACGTGGGTATTATGTTCTGATGTGATTGGAGACGTGA
>CACSLK010004306.1:44366-66244 GCA_902706635.1 Striga hermonthica
AAAAAAAAAAACAAACAAACAAACAAACGACAAAATAAATAAAAAACATTAAGTTTCTTTGGTCCCCGATGACGACGCCCCTCCAGACTGAGGAATTTCAGCTCCAGCCTTGTCCTTATCAACGGCGTCCATATGATCTATTAATCTCTGGCTTAAGCGCTGAATTACATCCTCTTCCTTCTCTTCTAGTGCTCGGACGACATCACTTTCTTTAATTACGACGACGTCATCATCTTCGTACAGAATACGGTCGTCGTCAGAAGGAACTGGATCAACCACCCATCCTTTAGCCTTGGCGTCGTCTTCCGCCACCTTACGTGAGGCAAAGCTGATAATCGCACTCAAAAGCTCCTCATCAGACAAGCCTTCAAATGTCTCTGTAACGAAGGCTTCAGCAATCGTCTCCACACATATGTTGGCCATTTCAGGCTTCTTGACCTTTTCCACTTCGAGGACCATGTCGACAAATGACCTCCGGATCTTTGCCTTGCGCTCCTCCGACAAGGGTATCATGTCCAATTCCAGCATCCGACTTTCCTTCTGTTTTAGAAGTCGGTCGGCGAAGTCTCTTTCATCCTGGTCGGCCGGAATGTGGACATTCTTCATCTCAGGATTAAAACCATACTTCTCCATCTTATGAAGGAGGAAGATACGCAGCTCATCTATAGTGTATACGCCGCTTTCAACCCGATCGATCACCCAGCGCAAGGTCAAGGCGGCGTTCAACTCCAACTCCCATTCCGTTACTGCATCAGCATTTGATGCGTTGTCGGATTCAGCCACCGATTTCTTGCCGACTTCGATACCCTCCTGGAATTTGAGCTCAGCGGCGGCTGCTTATTGGCGGAGTTTGCTCATAGCAGCCTCATGGGCCTCCCGACATCGTATCAGTTCAGCGTCCTTTACAGACCGGTCCTTGCAAACTGCCTGGAGTTCAGCCTTCAATTTCGTGAGCTGCTCATCCTTCTCCTTGGCTACCTCGGCAACTTTAGCCAGCTGGACCGATGTGAGATCATGGGCCAACAATAAATTTTCCTTCTCGGTTTTGAGAGCGCTCACCTCGGTCTGTGCCGCTTGCAACTGAGCATCTTTCTTCGACAAGGTCGCCTCATAGCGAGATTTCTCGTCTTCTAGAGATGCTATCGCGCCTTCCTTTAAGCTCAGTTCATGCTGTTTCTCGTCAAGTTCCTGCGCTCTGCCCCGATAACTCTCTTTGGCCGCTATGAAACTGACAAGTGCCCGTCCCAAGCAGCCTCGGGCATAACTGAACTTCTGGTCGTCGGGCAGAGACGCGATCCCAGCGTGGGTTTTCGGGTCCCATGACATTAAGGGAACCTTCGCCGCCTTCACCGCTTCGGTAGGGACCCGGTGGTTAATCATAACTTTGGGCTCGGCGACCGTTTGGAACATTGAAAACCAAGGGTCGAACACCCCTTCTGGCAACGTCAGCTCTGCTACCTTCTTCTCGTTAACCTTAAGGAAGGATTCCCTCAAGATAATCTCCGGTTCTTCCTCTTCCTTATCTTTGCCGGCGCCAGTGTTCGGCTTCTTCTTCATCCTATCAGCCACGTGAGATACGCTAGATCTCTTACGCCGCTGCACCACGTTAAGAAGCGGCTCTTCCGACACTTCTCGTGTAATGTCGGTCTCCACGCTGGGCTCCTCTACCGACGTCATCACCTGTTGGATAGGAGAGACTTCAAGTGGTGGGACCTCGGTAACCAACGCCTCATTAACGACCGCCGGTGTCGGTTCCACTCTTGTGGAAGATGGTTCACCGACAGCGCTTTGGGAACGGTTCGGGTTTTTCTTCCATGATTTCAGAAGGTTCATACGCCCCGCCATCTCTGTCGATCGAAGATTTTTACTTTTCCCAACTTTGTTCTTTAAGTCAAAATTTGGATTACGTCTCCGATGTTCTTCTGCTTCTGCGGGATCTCCGAAACCAAAATACCCCAGCAATGGATAATAGACTGTTACAGCAAATTCGAAGTTAGACCGATTTCGTTAACACGAACAATGCTACGAGATAAGCTAAGAAAATTACCTGGTAGAAATGAGGAATCAAGTATCCCGGGAGATAAACCAGCCAACTCTAAGCGGGAATCCTTTACAAGGCGTTGATATCGTCGTTTGTTATGAGACACCTCAAACAACTTGTCCACTCGATCGTACAGTAGACCTTCGAACTTGGGCTCTCTCTTCCCGGTTGGTTTTGCTACAAGGTCACAAAAGTCCACCTGTTAGCGACAACAAAAAACAAGGTATTAATAACCGAAATGAAGAAAACGGTAAACAACTTACAATAACCAGATTTAATAGCCATTGGGGTGCTTGTCCCGTCGGCAAGAAGATCATTGGCGAAGTCGGGGCACTGCCAATCTCCACCGACCCACAACCACTCCTCTTGGAAGCCATGTAATGTGTCGGGGACCTCCATTATTAACTCGCCAACCTTGACCCTTGGTTGGGGTTTACCGACAATGGAAAAAGTAAGAAGTGGGTCCGACACTTGTCTATCTGGACTCTTTCGGAATGTGAACATGCTTCTCATGTCCTTCGCCGACGGTAGATGCGCCGACGGTAGATCCCACTTCTTTTCGGCGAAGAGCACCAGCAGTCCAATAATTCGCTTCCATGAATTTGGAGCGATTTGGCATATCGGGAACTCCCAGTCCCGTAAATATTCAGTGATTATGCGCGGCAAAGGAAATCGCAAGCCTGATCTCAGACTCTCAGCGAACACACCGACGCAGTTGGGTGGAGGGCATGTGATCCTTTCACCTGGGTATGGAGCAAACAGATGTACCGAAGTAGGGACTCGAATTTCACTTCGTAACATAACGATGTCGGCATCAGTAAGAATACTTGGTTCATCATGGGATATAAGTCCAGGATCTGGCCACCTCCTAATAGGTCGCCTCCAAAATCTTGAGTCATCAATGGCGTTTTTCTCTACAACTTTGTCCCCCTCGCTATCGTTTAGTCGAATTTTCAACCGTTCGACAAACACCGGGTCCCATCGGTTATACTCAGACAACAATTCCAACTCCCCGGAATGAACCATGTTAATCATCATCACGTCCAATTCGTCGTCGCCAGAAGATGCCCATGATACGCTCATGATGTCGAGAAAAATAAAGGAAAGTCGGAGTAAATAAGCAAAATACAAAGAAAAGGAGTTCTTACCACAGGAAGTAGTTCGTAGATCTGAGATGCCTTGAATACAGTTGAGAGACGATTAATTCACAAGGAAAACAAGAAAGACGATTGCAAGAAGAAGATGAAAGTAAATTAGATCTCAAAAGAAGAATTCCTATTTATACTAAACCCTGGATTCAATAGCGACCGTTGGAAACCGGCAGAAATAAGGGCGCGTGGACTACACGTTCTGGATTTGCGAGTCGACGCGACTCTTGAAAATCGTGCCTCTTAATAGCAGCTACGTGGCCTATTATAAGTGACCGTTACCCCTATTAATAAACGGTGCAATTAATCTCAATGAAGTGCACCGCTTCAACTCTTAAGTGTTATTTCCACCAAGTGTAAAGACATCGGAGGAATGATGATGAAACCGACATGTCATGTTAATCCAAGAATTTAGTTACTTCCTGATAAAGTTGCAGCATCACTGCCCGTCTTCCGTCCAGACGACCATTAATGCTGGGGGCCACCTTGTTGATATCATTTTCAATGAACCAAGTTGAGCAATGTTGATTAGACAATTAAGGTCAGTGTGAGGATAATTAAAATTCGTACGAGTACATGATGACTCCACGGACTTCAAGACAATTGCATAACGAGAGATTCAGCAAGAACCGACATCTCCGTTATTTGACCGATATCTCATGTCGGTTATGACATGTCGGTCACTACATGTCGGATACAACATATCGGTTATAACTGGATGAACCGATATCTATGATGTGCCACTTCAATACTGTAAGGCGGCGACAACTCAGCACAAATCATCATTACATTTGTTCAAGTGGTGTGCTATCAAGAGAAGTAGCAAGAAGCCGCCTTTGACCTTGAGAAATCGCAAGAAGCCGCTTTTGACCTTTAAAATGTAATGATTACTTTACAGATAAATGTTGTACGTAAATATAAAAGGAGAAAACAGTTCTCCACAAAAAGAGGGAGAGACAGATATGCAATAATAATATCCAAAAAAAAAAAAAATTCCATCTCTTTTTATCAAACATATAAGCTTCTAGCGATTTATTCTGAGTTTACTCCAAATCCTTATCGATTATATAGTTGTTCATTTTCATTTGACAACAAATAATAAGAATAATAATAATGATAATAATAATAATAATAATAATAATAATAATAATAATAATAATAATAATAATAATAATATCATAATAATAATTAAACATAATTATTCTACACTATTCTCCCACGGTTGAGCAGGATTCACCCTTGAATCCGACACGTTCCCACTGGGGACATCTCCATGACATGAATAGCCCGAGAGCTTCCTGTAACGCCCCGTTTTATTTTAGAGAGCTTATCGAATTTATTTGTAAAAATCAGAGTAAATTTTTCAGAAAATTTCAAATTAAAACTTTGAACATTAACCGGACGCTACTTAAACTACACAATCACAAAGAAAATACGCATGCATACTAACCATCATAATAATTAAGTCGATTGATAATACGTTTTCGAAAACCAAACCAAGTTCAAATAATTCCAAAATCCGTTCATAATTCAAAACAAAATCAAGCGGAAGCAATATTATCCAATGAGTAAAACAATCCAATAGATATGAAAGAAGCGAAAGCAAAAACACATCAAATCCATGACCACTGCTCGCTTGTCCCTCGTTGCCGCCGCCAACCATGCTCAACCTAAAGATAGGAAGAGAAACAAGAGGACAACAACAAAATAATGGGGGTGAGCAAAACCACTATGCTCACCAATATCGCCATAAGTCTATCTCGCATAAAGATCCAAAATCATAAATAGAGTATGCATAGAATCTAGGTCTAACTCCCTAATCGGCCTTATCACAAAACCTCCTATGTAAATACAACAATCTTCCGACTGTCTCGTCGGCAAGGCACAACCGGAAACCTTCCCACCCCAGCTCGACATGGGCGGAGGGATCCTTTCCGGGAGACAGTGGAGCCAAAAGTACCCCCCCGAAACATTCAGGGCGTCACCCCCCGAAACTCACACACGGATCAGGTGTCCTCTCACTGTTTTCGAATTCTTCAAAGGCACTATAGGTGAGACGCCCCTGGCGGTGTAACACACTAGACTAGGGTTCTCAGGCATACTTAAGTTATCGAGACGAACATTTATACGAAATAACAAAATGCGATAATTATAGATATACAAACTGTACCCAGATACAAAAACACGAGTAGGAAGCAAGCTCGGCTCGTCCTACATATATTAAAATAGTCCTATAAATGACTATTTAACATATGATCAACTAATCATAACAATCACTTAGTCCAACTAAGCTCACATAAGCATTTAATCAAGAAAATCCCATTTCCGAAAACACCACGTATGTTTTTCAAAACTTAACCTGGGCAGCGTTTTTTGAAATTAACATAACTATCAACACATAATTCATATGGACATGATTCAAGTCTGAAATTAAACCTAACGCATGCCTCTACAACTTTTATTTAGAACACAGAAGCATATAAGGTCATTAAGATAATGCAAAATTAGTTAACAATCAACCTTAGATTTCTGTCTAGGTACATAGCTCTATTTCATGCATGTCTACCTTCATAAGAACACAACTCGAGCTACAGAGCACATATCAACATGAAATTTATCTCATTTGAAAGATAAGAAACATTTCTATAACTTTCATGAAGAGTATAAGTTCATACGATCACATTACGGCATGATAAACAGGTCACACATTAATTACACACAAGCTGCCGGGCAACAAAAAAAACTGGACGCGCAATATTCTCGTAAAAATCATAACTTATTCGACATAGCTCGGAATTACAAAATTCCAAAGCCCAAAGAAAGCCAATAAAAAATAATACATTTCAACAGAAGGCATTAACCTCTTCAGGTATTGGAAATTATGTCAAAAATAGTCAATCAGAAGGAACTACTGCTGCAACAATGAAAACCAAAAACTGAATGCGCACTCGCCGTATATCAGCTATAATTTTCAGCACAAAACTGATAATCATGTGATTCTTGCTCGACATGAAACCTAAGGAACTAAACAATATTTCATCAGAAGAAATCGAACACATGCGATCGAAATTCAGGGGTCAAAAATGGCCTCGAACAGAAGTCAACCACAGTTTTATAAATAAGATTTTTCAAATTCGACTTCAAACAAGGATTCGATAGCACGTATGATATATATATACAACATGTGATATACGAGAAAAACCGTAATAATGAGTAAATTCGGAAATGTTAACCGTCTTCAGGAAACTACGAGCTCGGTTAAAGGAATCGAACAAAACGACGGGAACGGAGTTCCGCCAGAAAATACGGCCGAAATTCTTCTCGAGACGATGAAGGTGAGCTCAAAATAAATGATCGTGACTTCTAAATAATAAATCGGCACAATAAACGGCTTCTTCTCTTCTCGTGCTTTTTCGAAAGCACTTTTCGCTAAAGCTCGACTCACATATCGAGGACCGACGGAATACCCAAAGTCGACATGAAAATAAGCTTATATATTGGAAAAAGGTCACGAAATGAGGCTCTGCAGGACGTGGCTTCGCATATGTTAGTCGCAGGGCTGTTGCTAGTGGTGGTTTGGATGAAGGTCACCAGATGGAGCCTTGGTCGCAGGCCGTAGGTCGAGGACATGGCCGAAATTTGGAGGTCTCATCCGTTGCCGAAGGACGGGGATACACAGAGCTCGATTGAACGCAAAAGGTCGCTCATCTCAGCTCTTCGTTTTTGGTGGCTCATGGGTCTAGGCGTACGACGGCCTGAGATGGCAGAGCGAGTGAACAACGGGGCCGGTGACTGGAATTTCTCCACGTGAGGTTGTTGTGGACGTCCGGCGAGTTGGTCATGGCATGCTGGAGGAAGAAGAGCTCACGGTCGGGCTGAGGTGATTGATGGGGAAATACTCACGAGAGAGGGAACGTGATCGTGCGGGGACTCGTTGCGGGAAGGAACATCAGCGATGATGGTCGGAGAAGAGAGAGGGTGATTTTTAAGAGCGTGAGGAGGTTCATTCTTGCTGTAACCAAAGCTAATGATCCACCTCCAAAAACAATGTGTAACGACGAGGGAATAGAAGGAGAGAGATATCTGATGGGTTTAATTGCTTGGTCAATGGGCCACAATCAATACAAAAATAAATACCCATCATGGCGTAAAAGAGTGGAATTAGGGGATTTCAATTTTGTGAAATACCTCACCTTTAAAAGCCATCAAAATGGTTTCAAATTTTTAATTCGGTTTTTGGCCTGAAAACATAAGAATTTGTCAATTATTCAATTAACTTGGATCCTATATTACAAGATCGTGATGGACTGAATAATTTTCTAAGGCAAAGAGTCAACAATTAGCTCCTATGGCCAAATTTAGGAGCAGCATTGGGCCGAACTTAATTTAATCGGGCTGAAAGGAATACAATGCGATAATAAGAATTTTCGCTCAATTCGATTTAATAAAATATGGCTCGAAATAAATAAATAAAATCAACGGATTATATATACATTACACACAATACTTATATATATATATATATATATATATATATCTTAATAAGCAATTAATACAATTAGACATTTACGACTACATAATCGCAATGGAAAATAATAATCGAGCACGAATAAAATAAAACCGGACAAATAAAATAAATAATAATTCCACAAATAATCTGGAACGAATGGGGCGCTACAACCTATCCACCTTAAAAGGAATTCTGACCTCGAATTCGAAGAGAAAAGAAAACTAACGAACTAAAAGAATACAAAGGCCTCCAAAACGAGAAGGTAGGGAATCTCCCCCTAATCTCGACCTTCTTCTCTCATATCATCTCGGAATCAACATGTCGGCTCCACAGCACCTTCCAAGGCTCACTGCCTGGTTTCTCATCTGATGGACACCCTGGTCCAAAATGGCCACCGGTACCTTCTCATAGGTAATGTATCGCTCGACCCGCAGTTCGCCAAAGTCCACCAAGTGGTTCGGGCCATGCACATATCTACGCAACATCGAGACATGAAACACCTCGTGCACCTCTTAAAAACCAATGGTAAAGCTAACCGATAAGCCAAGTCACCGACTCGAGCAAGGATCTCAAAGGACTAACCGCACACGACAGTGGATCCTCATTTACCCCAAACTAAGGTATACCACACCTTATACAAAAGGGGAAACTCGAATGGTATCATCCAGATACCCGTCTGATATACAAAAACACACAATGGCTCACCCATGGTGAGAAATCGCAAAACACAACGCAACATGCACACACGACCTCAATAGATCTCATAGTGCCTCGACCGTGAGATCATCGGTCAAACAATCGTGGTCGACACGTGGAGCTGAGCTTCAACATGGTGCCCGGGTCACGCCGAAAACTTATCCACAATCTCGACACACCCGTGACTTTTTGCCAAAGCTATTGTCACAGTAACTGTGCAACCATGCAGGCAGTATAGACCGCTATACTAATACTTACAACACACGATTCTACGACACAAACGTAGCCCCTCATGGTTCCATTTGTTGGCAACACAAGTGCTCTATCTCGCCATCTCGAGAAATCCTCGCATAGGCATAGGAAACCTATCGACCATGCTTCCTTATCGACACTATCGATCAAGGATGCAAACGCAGGTTGGTGGAACTTGGAACTTTCAGTGGTCAGACCGTCCAAAAGAAAAATAAAATGGATGTTTGAATTTTTTAATGCACTGTCTTCCGAGAGGCGACACGCTCGCAGGCGCTGCATATGCAGGCCGCCAGAACGCTCACGTGCACCTGTTTAAAGACCAGTCGCAAGGTCAAGGTTTGATTATACACACTGGCCTGGGGAGTTCCTGCATTTGTTAATGGTTGTTGTAGCCTTCGTGCGAGTCAACGGTCGGCCCTGCAGCGCCTAACATCTCTCAGCACGAGCGTGCCTATTCAAACACCACTTCGCGTGGCTCCACCTAGCCAAGGTCGGCGATCGTTTCAAGTTTTCGACAAGAAAATTTAATCTATGGTTTTTCTCAATACGAAAATATTCTGACTTGGGATTTCACATAGGCTAAGGCAATAGCAAGAGAAAGTTTTTCCACAAAAATGTGTACAAATGGGGTTCATTCCAAACAAGCTTTTTGGTTTTAAACGAATTGAAGAGTTTCAAGGTCTCAAAAATAACAGGGCATAAAACCGAGTTCCAAGTCCACTACCTTTCTTCAACAACACACTCTAACATGAAAAAAGACTCAATGCTAGAGATAGGCAAAAATCCTTAAAGAAAATCTAATGCGGCTCTCCAGTCGAGAATGGTACTAGGTCAATGACTCTTTCGAGACAATAACAAGCTATCTCACTTCGGCTCTTCTGACTAGAGTGTCGGCTGTCACATCAGTTCATCCTCTGGTAGCTAATCGTGCCAGCAGTCCTAAACGAGCTCCACTTATCTGCACTGCCCAAATTTCACATCTCAAGGTCTAGGCGAGAGGCTTCTTTCATCGAAATGACCTCGATCACATCTTCAGTTACTTTCGCTACGTCTCGGAGTTCTTAAATTATAACATTGCTCAGAATTACAACTAGACATTCCGTCACAGTCGCCATTGCGTTGCGTAGTACGGAAAGAATCACTATTCGAGTGCAGATACTCTCATTGGGTTCCAGAGCCCATTTTGATACGTCGACTTCTCGATCTTCTGCTAATGGTACATCGGTCTCAGATCGATCTTCAATGATTTTGCAGTTGTCTTCAGTTGATTGAACAGGTCTTCATTTCGTGATAGTAGTTGGTCATATGTCCACGTCCGTCTGTTAGGTTTATGGTTGTCGATGTGCAACATTCTTTACCATGAAACAGATCGGATCCTCCAATGTTCTGGTGGGTTATTGAAAAGAATCTTATTTTGAATTATGATAAATGTCATTTTATGGTTAATCAAGGCATTATACTAGGGCATATAGTTTCTTCTAAGGGAATCCATGTTGATAAAGCTAAGGTAGATGTTATTAAATCCTTGCCTTACCCCGTGAGTGTGCAGGAGATTCATTCTTTTCTTGGACATGCAGGATTTTACTGACGCTTCATCAAAGTCTTATCGAATATTACTCATCCCTTGTATAGGCTATTGCAAAAAGATGTAGTGTTCGACTTCAATGACATGTGCAAAGAGGCATTTGATAAGCTAAAGGATATGTTGCGTCTGCGCCAATCCTCAGACCACTGAATTTGAGTCTCCCATTTGAGATCATGTGTGACGTGAGCAATTATGCAGTTGGTGCTGTTCTTGGCCAGAGAATTGGAAGGACTCCTTATGTTATCTACTATGCTCGAGGACACTTGATAGTGCTCAGTGCAATTACTCGATGGAAAAAAAAGAGCTTCTTTATATTGTATTTGCTTTAGAAAAATTCCGTTCTTATTTACTTGGTGCTAAAGTGATTGTTTATTCTGACTATGCAGCTATCAAGTATTTGCTTGCAAAGAAGGAGTCAAAGCCTCGCCTTATTCGGTGGATACTCTTGCTTCAGGAATTTGACTTGGAGATACGCGACAAGAAAGGATCAGAGAACTTGGTACCTGATCACCTAAGTAGATTGATCAAAAGTGAAGAGGTAGCCCCATTGAAAGAGGAGATTCCAGATGAGCATCTCTTTTCTGTTCAGAAGATGAATCCTTGGTATGCTGATATAGTTAATTATTTAGTTGTTGGGACATTACCAACGATTTGTCTAGGTCTCAAAAGGATAAAATTAAAAGTGATGCTAAATATTATTCTTGGGATGACCCTTATTTGTGGAATTTTTGTTCTAACCAAGTTATCCGAAGGTGTGTCTCTGAAAATGAGTTTGAGTCTATATTGAGATTTTGTCATTCTTATGCATGTGGTGGAAACTTTGGTCCAAAAAGACATCTCGTAAGGTGTTAGAGTGTGGATTCTTTTGGCCTACGTTGTTTCGTGATGCTTATTTATTCTGCAAGTATTGTGAACAATGTCAAAAGACAGAAAATTTAGGACATCGAGATCAAATGCCCTCAACCCTAATCTAGTTTGTGAAATATTTGATGCTTGGTGTATTGATTTTATGGGTCCTTTTCCTTCTTCTTATTGCAATGTGTACATACTTCTTGCTGTTGATTATGTGTCAAAATTGGTTGGAGCTAAGGCTACACGGACTAACAATGCTAAAGTGGTTGTTGATTTTGTGAAGTCTAATATTTTTGTTAGGTTTGGGACGCCAAAAGCCATTATAAGCGATCGTGGCACTCATTTCTGCTACAAGGTTGTGGAAGCTTCGATGAAAAGGTATGGTGTCATCCATCAAACTTCTACCGCTTACCATCCTCAGACAAGTGGCCAGGCAGATGTCTCGAACAGAGAGATCATGTCTATACTTGAGAAGACTGTTAGTCTGAATAGGAAGGAATGGAGTACACGGCTTGATGATGCGCTATGGGCGTATAGAACTGTAACAGCCCGTTTGAATAAGATTTTGTTTGGGATTTTCATTGATATATTATTATTATTATTTGCCCATTATTATTATTATTATTATTATTATTATTATTATTATTATTATTATTATTATTATTATTATTATTATTATTATTATTACTGTTGTTGTTGTTGTAATTATGTATTTATTTGTCTTATTGCATAAATATTATATTTATTTATAATGTGTCAAATTGTGTATTATAAATACAATAATAAAATGTGAATTATAAATATATGTATATATTTATTTGTTCGGTTATCATTTTAATTGTCGCGTGATTAAACCGAGCCCGAGAACGAGTTAATATCTCGGAACCGCGAGCTGAACCGGCCCAGCTAAGCCGAAACGGTCTTCCCTCAAGTCTTGCACATGTGTTGGGTTAGCTTGGGGATCAAGAAAAATTATTTAACCTAAATTCTATGTATTTAAGTAGAATTTCCCCCTCAGCAGAATGAGATTTCTCTCGCAGCTATCTTTTTATCTCTCGTACTCTCTTTCTCCCACGCGCAGAAATCAAAAACTCTCCCTCTCTCCCAAACTCTCGATCATCACGTTCATCACCATAATCATCATCATCCATCTTCATCTTTCATCACTTGTGATCATCGTCCGGCCACCATCACCGAGAACGCCTTTCATTGCAGCGCCGCCGCCGATCATCACCACCATCAACCGCCAAGCCACTGCACCCTTGCTGTCCGTCACCACCACCAGCAACCGGCGGCGACCCGAGCATCGCAGACCCTCATTCCCGTCGTGATCATTGCTCTCTCGGCCAGCAAGCCCCGGCGAGCCGTCGTCACCGATCGCTGCCCGTAAGCTCCGACCGACGAGCCGTTGCAACCCCTTGTCAAGAGTGCATTCCCGGGCCCTTGTTGTTCGGGCCGCTGCAGCACCTTCATTCCGACGAGACGCGGGAATCCGTCGAGCCCGACAACCCGTTCGTGTCCTACGTCCCGTTTCTTCGAGTTTTCCCGAGAACAGTACCTAGTCGGACCTCGTCTCATTATATCGTATATATTGGTTGCATTACGTGTTTATTATATGTGTTTTGGCATGTTCTATGAATTAATTTAAATGCCCTATGATTTTATGTGTTCGTTGGAATCCCCCCCTATATATTAATTCAGAATGTGCTGAGCCTAAGTGGCAGGCTCACATGCTTCAGAATCCTATGTGTCATAGTTACATGCTTTGTTATTAGGCTTGGATAAATTTTAATTTACTTCCAATCCAAAAATAATTAGGTTCGGATTACCATAAATATGTTGATTTATTTATGATCATTTTAGATGTAGTAATTATATTTTATATCATTTCTTATTATAACTATTGAATTGTAAATTTATTATATAAGTTGATAACTTTTGTATTGCTTATCGATTTTACATATATAATATATCAAATTAATCATTTTTTGATAAGCTTCGATTTTACATCCATATTGTATATATAAAATAAATAAATTATATTTATCTTTATAGTAATAATAAAAATTATTCATTAAAACTAATTAAAAACTAAAAGTATTTCTCAATTAATATATTTATGTTTATATTTATGTTTACTGTAGTTATATGCTATACGTTAGAAAAATTATTATAATATAACACATGTAAGTCGCACAAGTAACAAGTGTCATACTAAAATATAAAATAATATATATTTCTTTATAAAAAGTATTTAATTTTCAACAACCTTTTCTCACTAATTTTAAATGCTAAGAAAAATAATTTAGCAAACACCCATGTAATACACGGGCATTGTACTAGTATATATTAAATTTAAAATTACAAAAAAAAAGACATGTAGAATTAATTTGTAAAATACAAAAAAAAAAAATGTATATTTGGAGATGCGATGTTTTGATCCCCGAATGTTATAGTCAAACTTGGATGATAATACCATTGAGCTACATCTCTTTATGTGTAAATACTAAACGATTTTTTCATATATGTGTTAAAAATAAACTGAATATAGAAAATGTGACAAAAGATTAAAAAGTAAAGTTTTAAAAGAATCAATTACTTTTCTAAGTCTTGACATTGTTTTTATTTTAAACTAAAATGTATTTTTAGTGCATTAATATTAATTTGCAGTAATAATTTTTCAAAATAAAATAAAATGTTATTTACAAAATTGATATATACATATATATAAATAATTTACCATGTGAAATGTCAATATGCGCATGTGATTTTAAAATCATTTAAATTTACAATTACCGAGCACATCTGTGATACCTATACTAAAATCTATCATACATGTAAATAAGTATTGCAAATAGAATTAAATAACAAAGTGAAAAATCTGAAAAAATAATAAATAGAAAAGATGGAATCCAATCACTATGTGAAAAACTTGAGCAAATATAATAATATTGGAATTCACTTACACATTGAATATATATTAAATTTAAAATTACAAAAAAAATAGAATTAATTTGTTAATTACAAAAAAAAGTATATTAAAAGATGCGGGGTTTCGAACCCCGAATGTCATACTCGATCCTTGATGATAACACTGTTGAGCTACATCTCCTTATGTGTAAATATCAAGCAATTTTTTTCCTATATGTGTGTTCAAAAGAATATCAATATAGAATATGTGGCAAAAGATTTAAAAGTAAAGTCTTCAAAAAATAAATCACTTTTTTAAATCTAGACATTGTTTTTATTTTAAACTAAAATGTATTTTTAGTGCATTTATATTAATTTGCAGTAGTAACTTTTCAAAATAAAATAAAATATTATTTAAAACATTAATATATATGTATATATAAATATATTTACCATGTGAAATGTCAATATGCGCATGTGATTTTAAAATCATTTAAATTTATAATTTCCTAGAATATTTATAATACCTATATTAAAATCATTTACCATACATGTAAAATATTGCAAATAGAATTAAATAAACAAAGTGAAAAATCTGGAAAAAGTAATAAATAGAAAAGATGGAATATGATCACTATGTGAAAAAAGATGATCTGCAGCAGATGTCATCTTTAATGAAAGAGTGATATATAAGGACCGACATAACACAAGTGCCAGCAACTCAGAAGCGAGTGGGCCAGTTTATGCAGAGGTGAAAGATATCCCAGACATTCCTATAATAAGGAATCTCCTGTGAGAGGAACCAAATGAAGAAAGCGGTGAGCAATCAGAACCTTCTACTCCAATTCCTATGTTGAGAAGGTCTTCTCGGCCCCATGTACCCAACAGGAGATACATGGACTACATGTTGCCCGATGGAGAAGAACCTGAAGATTATAGGGAGGCTTGTCAAACCGCGAATGCTAGCAAGTGGGAGCTTGCCACGAAGGACGAGGTAAAGTTCTTGATCTCAAAATCAGACGTGGGAACTAGTCAAGTTACCCATCAGAAAGAAAGCACTTCACAAAAAATGGGTGTATCGGGTGAAGGAAGACCATGATGGTAACAAGAGATACAAAGCCCAACTGGTTAATAAAGGATTTCAGCAGAAAGAAGGAGTTGACTATATTGAAATCTTTGCTCCAGTTGTAAAGCTCAATACTATCAGAACTGTGTTAAGTATTGTGGCTAGTGAAGAGCTCAATCTAGAGCAGTTAGACGTAAAGACTGTATTTCTTCACGGAGACCTAGACGGGGAGATCTATATGCACCAGCCTGAAGGTTTTTCAGAAGGAAAGAAGGATATGGTGTGCAGATTGAAGAAGAGCTTGTACGGCCTGAAACAAGCTCCAAGGCAGTGGTATAGGAAGTTTGAGAGCTTCATGCACAAGGAAGGTTTCCAGAAGTGGAATGCTGATCACTGTTGTTTCTCCAAGAAATATGAGTCCAGCTATATCATATTGCTACTTTATGTCGATGACATGTTAGTAGCATGATCAAATATGAAAGACATTAGAAATTTAAAGATGCAGTTGTCAAAAGAATTTGACATGAAGGAATTAGGCCCAGTGAAGAAGATTCTTGGAATGTAAATCATGAGAGATAAGCAAAAGGAAGTTTTGAAGTTATCTTAGGCAGAGTACATCAGCCGTGTCTTGTAGAGATTTAACATGGACAAGGCCAAACCAGTCAGTACACATTTGGCCAGTCATTTTCGTTTATCCAAGGATCAGTCTTATCAAACAAATGAAGAAGAAGAGTTCATGGCTAAGATTCCTTATGCTTCAGCCATTGGAAGTTTGATGTGCGTGATGGTCCGTACGAGGCCAGACAGTGGACATGCAGTGGGAGTTGTGAGTAGGTTTATGTCAAAACCAGGAAAAGCTCATTGGGAAGCAGTCAAATGGATCTTGAGATATCTACGGGGCACAACTGAAAAATGTTTGTATTTTAGAAAAGGAGATCTAAAGTTACAGGGCTACATAGATGCAGACTTTGGAGGTGAAGTTGATCACCGAAGAAGAACCACCGGTTAGTTTTCACTGTCGGGGCTACAGCTATTAGTTGGATGTCACGAATACAAAAAATTGTTCCTCTATCCACTACAGAGGATGAGTATGAGCAGTGACAGAAGCCAGTAAAGAATTGATACGGCTTCAAGGATTGTTAGCAGAGTTGGGTTTCACTAAAAAAGAGAGTGTCTTGCACAGTGACAGTCATAGTGCAATACATCTAGCAAAGAACTTAGTGTTTCACTCTAGAACTAAGCACATTGATATACGTTATCATTTCATCGGATCTTTGCTTAAGGATGAAGTGTTGACTTTGGAGAAGATTGTAGGAATCAAGAATCCAGCAAATATGCTCACGAAAGTGGTGACCATTGACAAACTGAAGTTGTGTTCAACTTTAGTTGGCCTGCTAGAGTAACAGACCGGAGAAGACAACTGCAGTAATTGATGTGTGAGGATAGATTGAAATCAGTCTTCAAGTGGGAGATTGTTAATCCACCTATTTTGACTAAAGTGGCAGCCACCACTCTTAATATAATATGGCAACAACCATCTTCATTTGACAGCCCCAAATTCTTGAAGAATGGTACACAATTTTGTTGAAAAAGAGGGGTCCACTTCTTTTCTATAAATAGAGGAGGATTTTTTATGAACAACACAACAACACAGGGAGAAAGAGAGAAAAAGAGGGAACACGAAGTGAAAGTTGTAGCTTCTATGTGTATTTGTGTTGTGGGTTGTGAGTGAGTTTGAGAGTGTTTTGTAAACACGAGTGTATTTTTCTTCGTAATAAAATATCTGCAGTAGTCCGGAGATGTAGGCATTATTGGCCGAACTCTGTTATCAAATTGGTATGTCCAATTTTTTTTTATTTCACTTTGATAGATCCGACTTCATGGAAATTTCAGCGTATTTTTCCCAACACTAACGGTTACAAATCCCGATGGAATATGACTCCGTAACGGGACCGTAACATCTCTCATTAATTATTGATGCTACATTTTCCAATTGAAAGGGGAAGGAATCTTATGTTACAACAAATATAGTAACAATGTACGGCCTACATAAAAGTCATTGACCACAAATACGCCATTCGTCGAGGCGCCACCCAAATTTGTACTACACACAGCCCCTCCCCTCTTTTAAAATTAAGAAAAAAAAAACACATTTATAACTCCAATAAATTATTTTGATAAAAATGAGCAGCAACAACTGGTGGAGATTAGAGAACGAGGGGCTAAGCAGGACATTTTTAAGCTCGGCTCAGGACAGTTAATTTCTTTTACCTTGGCCCTTATGACTTTTACTTCTTCTTTAGTTGCCATTCAAGGTAAATTAATTCTATTTTCTTGCACGAAATTCTCAAAGGTTTTATTTATTTATTTATTCAATGTTCAAGAGAAATAATTTTAGTATTTAGAGTTTGATGCTTTGTCAGTTGTTCATGTTTTTGTTACTGTTATTACAGTGGATGCACCATTTACTCTGTCCTTCTCGACTTGCATGTCCCTGGCCGTGGTGTATGGGAACATTTTGATATACCGCCGTAAAAAGTTGTTGGTAAAAAAAATGTTTCATACATACATACAATAAAACTAGTGAAAATAGTTTTCACGAAAGTAGTAATTTATCAAGAATTTACAGTACAAAATTGTTATGTGAATTTCAGTTCCCTTGGTATTGGTATGTTGTCCTGGGCTTCATTGACGTCCACGGGAAATACATCGGTAAATACGACATTCTTATGTCGACATGTTTTGAAATACAAACTTTTTTTAAATAAAAGACATCGATGTTGACGTGTCGATCATTCAACGAAATAAAAGATGAATAATGAATATACATTTTGATCTAAAAGGTATTGATTTTAAGGAGACACCCTTGAACATGTTTAAAATTAAATTTCATTTCATAGTGTTTTTTTTTTATATATAAACTTTTTAACATTTTGTTCATAACAATTAACAAATCATTCCAATTTACATCTATTACAAGTGTGACCATCCTGGATTGTTGGACAATAGCATGGACAGTCATTCTCACATGGATTTTCTTGGGCACAAAATACTCGGTTAATCAGTTTGTAGGTTCGGCTGTTTGTGTGGCCGGCCTCAGCCTAGTCTTCCTTTCTGATGCAGGGGTGGCCGGTGGAGGTGACCTTTTTCGATCCTTTTATCAAAGTGAAATTATATATACAAATTTTTTATTTTCCAATCAAATTAAGTGTCTTTGTACATACTAGTTTTGTTTCATCAGGTGGTTCGATTCCTGTTTTGGGTGATTGTCTTGTAATCACAGGCTCGTTTTTTTATGCAATAAGCAATGTTGGAGAGGTCTATTTTGTTATTTACAACAGTGAAAATACCATACACTTATACTTTTTGTTTTTTTCGCTCTTCCCTTTTGAGTTTTTTGAGCAAATTTTGATTGCGATAATCAGGAATTTTGTGTGAAGGAAAAAGATCAAATTGAGGCAGTGGCTATGATTGGCATGTTCGGCATGCTCGTTAGTGCAACTGAGATGTATCATTTTTCAAATATTTGTTGTCCAATCGGTTATATTTGGCTACCTAAATGTTCATCGTCATCTTACTTCCATTATTATTAGTGTCTTAATCTTGACCTTTTCGTGTTAGTACTGTCCTCGAGAGGAAGGCATTCGAGTCGGTCAAATGGTCTGCTGGACTTGTAACTTGTAAGTATTAACTCTAATGTGGTTGGTTTATTAACCTTCTGATTTTCAAATTTTTATTTGTCATTGTTGTTTTTGTTCTAGATTTCAGCTTATGCTGGTTATGCAGTGCCAAGCTTTCTGTTCCATTAAATTCTCCCAATTGTTCTCAAGGCTAGTTTCTAAATCTTTTAGTTTGAAATGATAAAGTCTTTCAATATTTGTATGAAATATTTGTAATAAACAATGATACAGATGAGAGGATCCACATTGTTCAATCTTTCCCTTCTTCTGTCAGATATGTGGGCTGTTGTGATTCGAACATTCTTCTACGAGCAAACGGTATCTTTAATGTTTATATTATCTACAGATTTTAGCTTGTTATAATTAAGTTGATACCACCTGAGAAAAGCCATTCATTTTCTAAAATCCATACCGAAAAATCTCGATTTGAGTTTTGTAGGTAGATTGGTTATACTACATGGCATTTATATTTGTCGTCGTTGGGATTTTCATATATTCGAAGATGTAAGTTTGTTTATCGTTGTCAAAAAAACTTCGTATTTTTTCTTAGAGAGATCAAAATTTTTCGGACTTGTAAACAATAATAATCGAGCATTTAGCAACCGAATCATTAGAATGATATAATGTTTTTGCTGGCAGAGAAAAAGATCATGCAGAGGACAGTACGGGTATGGAGGATGCAAGTCCCAACTCTGAATATTGTCTCCTTCATGAAAAAGTTTCATAGTCCTGAAAAAAATTCTCTTACTTTACCAAGAAAATAAAATTTTATTACATATCATTAGAAAAATTGTTTTGACATTGATAAAGTTGATAGTTTCATTGTTATTGCACTAAAAAACCTAAAATAGTGATATTTATGTTTTTTGTTTTTTTTTTAAAAAAAAAAGAAGCTATTGTTATCTTGGCGGCAAAAGAATTTCAGTTTTTCATTAAGTTGCTGCAGCCGAGAAAATTGGAACTTTCGCTGACATACCGGTAGATGATTGAGAGCTCCAATTGACGATGGGAGACACTGTTAGATTATTCAACAAAACAGTTCTCGATGCATATTCATATTCTTTTTTATAGAAGTCCTACAGCTGAATCATTGATTCATACACAATTTGGTCGAAAAAAATTTGAAAACAATAATGACGATTTTGACAAACTTCAAGACACCGACTACAAATTGAAGGTATTTTCAAATATTTCGAGTCGAATAGCTCAAACCGATATATAATTTATCGAAATTCGCTACTAAAAGAACCACGGTGAACAACCATTAATTTTTTACCGAAAATAAATTATTTTTGAAATGTTGACACTAATATCTATATATATATATAAAGGTTTGATTATTTTTTAAATAGTAACTATTTCCCTCCAAAATAAATTATTTACTATTTTGGGAAACTAATTTAACAATTTATGGTATATTTCAAATAATCACTTATGGAAATTGTGGCTCATTATTTAAGGAAATAATTAAAACATAATACATATTGATTAAGGTATTAACTATTAAAATCCAGAATTATATTAGGAACTATTAAAATATGAGATTTCAAGCAACCCATTAATTGTATTAGTGACTATCTAATTGATTAGATTAGCGGTTATTTGAGGGTTAGATTCATTTAACACGTTATTTATATAGTTGAAAAGGTTAATAAATTATTTGTTGAAAAAAATAAATACAATCACAAAAAACGAATTTATTTGATTTACATAGATTTTTAAATATATGATAAGATTCTACCAAAATAATTATTTTATGGAACAACATTTTATTCAAGTAGAATTTCAAAATAAAAAATTTAAAATGACACTTATTTTGAAATAAATATAATGAAATTTATTATCACTTATGTGTACCGTACGGGTTGTATACTAATTTTAAATCGACATGTTTTATATAATTTTCACAATTTAAATTTCATATAACATCCTAAATAAATTAATATAGGTAAATTGTATTACATATTGGTTCCATATTTTAATTTATAGATATTATTTAATAATAATTTAATTTACAAATATTAATGAATATCTCTGCATCGCAAGGGATTCGTACTAGTTTCTTAGTAATAAGCCCATAATAAAGTATACATATGGTGTTAAAATTGAAATTTCCCATTAAAAAATATAGTTTATGTGGATAAAAGTGAAACTTCGCCAACAATTCTCGGTTTTGAGAAGGTTATTTCAACTAATTCCAAAGGAGGTTTGCCGAATTTTTTACTAAAAAAAAACCAATAAATAAGTGGACAAAAAAAAAGTGAGTGGACAAATATAAAAAGCACGTATTCCTTGAATATGTTTTTCAATAATATTATTTATAACCCGTAATCCTCGAATACGGTGTAATTAAATTATGAAACTAAAATGTATTCGTTGAATACGTTTTACTTAATTATCTTAATTAAGTTAATTAATCAACAGCAAAACGTATTTCGTAAATACGTTTTAAAAAGAATTTTTTTTTGAATTGTTTCTAATTACAGAAACGTATTTACAAAATACGTTTTAATTTTTTTATTTTTGTAAATTTTTTTAAACAGGAAAACGTATTCCATAAATACGTTTCATAATTCATTTTTTTTTTAATTTTTTTTAATCATGAAAACGTATTTCATAAATACGTTTTAAATTTTTTTATATTTTAAATTTAATTTAACAGTAAAATGTATTTTTTAAATATGTTTTTAAAAGAAAAAAATTAAAAAAAAATTGGTAAAACCAAATTTACCCCAAAATCAAAATACCTGTTCGAGCAATAATAATCCAACATACACTATAACGAAACAAATGAAAAAACACAATAATTTGTTAAACAAACAATATATACAAAACGATATAATTCAGTTTGTAAATACAATCCAACATTTGAAAATGAAAAAAAATATCCACGAATTCATCACAACTAACTAATTAGGGGTGTATGGATTCGGAGGCCTGCGCTGTCTGGACCCCCTCCGAGCATATACAATTTGAGGTTGAGGTGTAAGAAGCGTGTCAGCTTGAAAAGCTTGGTCATCTTCTTCATCATCTGAGTAATTCAATTGGAAGAAAGAAATCATAAATTGGACTGGACAAAAAAAATAATAAAAAAAATTGTTAATTTAAAAATCTCACCTTGTTGAGGCTCGGGCGGCT